>MU846013.1:9756-263009 GCA_030867225.1 Colletotrichum caudatum | reverse complement strand
TATATAGATAGGCTAGAGGAACTTTAGTAGGTTAGACTCTTAAATATTTTATTGTATATATCCTAGCTAGCTACCCTAGGCGCCCTTTGTCCTTTTTAGGAACGTTATAGGCGTTAAATATACCAACAACAATAACAATACGCACTTCTAATAGCTGCTCAGCATCTGGATATTGCCCTCAGTAAAAAAATGTGAGCCGCCACCCTGTGCTCGAGATGTGCAGTCACTGCCTGCTATTTTCTAGGCCCTGCCCTTGGTGCATGCATAATGCAGGCGCTTTCTACACAGCTCTCGATTTCATGCTTGCCATACAGGTACGCCCAAGGTACTGTCCCGAGAGCCTGCACCTGTAGGAGAAATGCCATTGTCGCGAACTAAGGTAAGGAGCACAGCCACTGCCTGAGCGGTATGGAAGCAAATATTGTCAGTGTACTGCTTCTTGTTGTTCACAGTAGTACGTGGAAAGTAATATGTATTCCGGTCAATTGTTGAAATGCTACGCTGTAACAGCTCCACAGTAATGTTAAGCTAAGGCACTTCACGGAAGCAAAAGGAAGTCGCCATACCTAAACAAAGCTCTGGGTGTGGCAGCACAAAGTGCTGTGAGTGGGGGTGCACCTATCACTCCGGATTGGCGACTTTTTCCAACCTTACAACGAACCAGCGGCTAGGAGACACTGATCCAACTACGCCTTCAACTTCAACCTTCAGTTTCCGAAAACCGTTGTCGACAGCCGATATCCTAGTACGCCCTACACACACAATGGCGTACAGAAAACGCCACGCAGAAGAGAGTCTCGATGAGATCGCCGGTATAGACTCTCCCGCCTCGAAGCGCTCTAGAACCGTCGACTCCCTCATCTCAAATGGATCTCTTGAAAATGGACATGATGGTGATGCAACACCCACAAATGAGTCGCAACCTGCCGAAGAAAGCGACGTCGACGACGAGACACCCATGCAAGCGCCGACCCGTCAATCGGCGCCGACAGATGGCTATGACGACCTTTACCTCGACACGATAGACCGCAACGTGCTTGACTTTGACTTCGAGAAACTGTGCTCCGTCAGCCTGTCCAACATAAACGTTTATGCGTGCCTGGTATGCGGACGCTACTACCAGGGCCGCGGACCGAAATCGCACGCCTACTTTCACGCGCTCGACGAGAACCATCACGTGTTCATCAACATGCAGACGCAAAAAGTGTATGTGCTCCCCGAGGGCTACGAGGTCAAGTCCAAATCACTCGACGACATCAAGTTTGTGTCGGATCCGCGCTATACGAAACAGGAGGTTGCCGTACTCGATAAGCCACCGCTGCGTGCCTCGTTCACGTTGGCTGGCAAGGAATACGCGCCGGGATTTGTGGGCATGAACAACCTCAAGGAAAACGACTACCTAAATGTTGTGGTACAAGCCCTTGCGCACGTCGCGCCGCTGAGAAACTTTTGCCTCCTGGAGGATCTATCATCGCGATCAGAATTGGCGAAGCGCTTTGGCATTTTGGTGCGCAAAATCTGGAACCCACGCGCCTTCAAGGCGCATGTGTCCCCGCACGAACTGCTCCAGGAGATCTCGCTGCTGTCGAATAAACGGTACACCCTGACGGCACAGTCCGATCCGGTCGAGTTCTTATCGTGGTTCCTTAACAACTTGCATTTGGGGCTGGGTGGATCAAAGACGAAGCCTGGGAGCTCTGTCGTTCAACGAATCTTTCAAGGCAAGCTCAAGGTTGAGTCACAGGCAATTACGGCGCGTGCCGATGCAGGCGATCGTCTGCGGTTTGAAGATGCTGCTGTCTCGATGACGACTTCGCGGTTCATGTTTTTGACTCTCGACCTCCCCGCAGCGCCCCTCTTCCAAGACGAACTCGAGAAAAACATCATCCCGCAGGTGCCCCTGACGACAATCCTGTCAAAATACGACGGCGTCCATGCACAGGAGCACCTCGCGCAACGCAAGAGGTACCGCCTGCTCCACCCTTTGCCTCCATACCTCGTTCTCCACGTCAAGCGCTTCAGCCAGAATAAATTCGTCTCGGAGCGCAACCCGACGATCGTTACGTTCGATCCGCGAGGGCTCGACGTAAGCCCGTATGTGGAACCGAACCCAGGCGAATGGCCGCCGGGTGAGCCTATCTGGTACGACTTAGTCGCCAACGTCGTGCATGAGGCCGTCCGGGCCAAGGAGGATGTTGCGGATAGCGGGGAGGAGCGCAAGACATGGAAAGTGCAACTCAAGGACAAGGGACGCGACGAGTGGGTGTCGTGTCAAGATTTGTTCGTGGAGAAGGTGCAGAGCGAGCTGCTCTACCTTGGCGAAACATATCTACAGATATGGGAGAGGCGGACGCCAAAGAAGGCGTGATATGATGTAGGAATAGAGCAGTGAACGGCATCAACATGATAGCGAGACAGACATCACTGGCTCCATTTATAGTCATTGTGACTATCATACGGTCAGATCGCGCAGCCGACATGTGCTGTGCGCCCAGATCGCAGTAGTGTACACCTCAAGGGTTAAACCAATCCAGTATCGCCTGTCGCAATCCATAAAATAACGTGACCGCTGAACGTTGACCGCTGCCCATCCCCCCCGCATCCCCCCGTCGATCCCGTCTCCGAGACCGACAATCCAGAAAAAGGAGCCTTTCGGCACTCCATATGCCCAAACCCGATATTCCTCAACCCAACAAGGTGTATTTTTGTCAGAGTTTCAACCCGAATGCTATGGAGATCCGCCGGAGGGGACCTGATAGTGTACAAATAAACATCAAAGATGGCTTGGAAAAAATGCAAGAGGGTGGCGTTTCGTGGGAGATGGTGCTCAGGACGCGGCGGGCTTCTGCTCGTCCGTGGCCTGCTTGCCGCGCTTGTCCTGCTGCTTCTCGCGGCGCGACTCCTCGATGGCGGCGCGGTGCTGAATGCTCTCGTCGTGCGACTTGAACTCGAACTGCGTGTTGGGGGGGCACTTGAGGTACGACTTCCACGTTTCACTGTGGCTGTTAGTTAACGTTCTGTGCAGAGATTGGGGCGACCTACCGAATCCTCAACACGCGGCCGCCGGTCGAGCGCGTCCAGATGCTGATGATGTCCTCGCCGTTTCGGACGCTCACAACACCACCGCAGACCTCCTCGCTGGCGTCGATGAATGCCTCGCCGAGAAGCGCAAACACGGTGTCTTCCCAGTACCGGTCGACGATGCCCTTCTTCAAACGCAGCACCCACTTGCCGCCGCTCCTGTTCTCCTCGTCCTCCCAGATAGGGCGGATGCCCCGTTTAAAGAAATGATATTCCCAGCCGACCGACAGCTCGGACGGGCGTTTGAGGTGGGGGTAACCGACCCAAAATTCCTCAACCGTGTTGCAGTGGATCATGGGCGTCAGCGACTTGGCGTACTCCTGGTACGGCTGGCCCTTGGGTTGAGGTGGTCGACACCACGTCACCCACTCGTACTTGAGGGGGTGGACGCGCAACGTCTCGGAGGATGTTCGGGTCGATACGGGCTGGGATCCTAGGACCTTCTTCTCGGGGATGGAGGCAACGGACGGGCCTTTAGCGACCGGGTCGTGCAACGACGTGCCACTGGGCTTCGCGCCGATCTTGCTCATGGCGAGGTCGAACGGGTTGCCTGGAGACTTGGGCGTCTTGGCGGAGCCGAAGGAGGCGAAGGCGCCGGAGCCCAGACCAAAGGCGTTGGCCGCACCCGCCGTAGGCGACGCCATGCCGCCGGCACTGGGAGTCGTTACGTTGTTGAAGGGATTTGACTTGCCGCCGTGTGAGGACGTATCGCCGCCGAATCGTTTGGCGAAGGAGCCATTACGGGCAGCGTCACCGCCCGGCGCGGGACTGCCATTCGTCGAGAGTGAAAGCTTGCCAGAGCTAAAAGGTCAGCGGTGAGGGTGTGGATGAGACGCAGGAGACTCACTTTATGCGGCGGGTCCACAGGTTGTTATCCATGGGGACTGCTTTCGACGACTTCAGGGCTGAAAAAAGTGTTTTCCTTCAATCCCCCGATTCTGCAAGGGCGGCGGCACCTTGATTTGGGGTTCTGGTCGCAGTTGTGGCGGCTGGAACGGGTGATTGAGCGGTACGCGATGAGGTCGGGATTGCGGCGGCGGGCGGGCGGGCGGGCGAGCAGGCGGGCGGGCGGGCAGGCAGTCGATGAGGGCCTGCTGCAGGGGCTTCGTGGATGGGCGGTTGGAGAAGACGGGCGAGCTTCGGTGCGAGGAGTTTGGCGTTCGTCGTGGAGGATGCGTCGGTGGTATTTCGAGAAATGCGGTGTTACGGGTATTACAGATGTTGGTGTTGGAAGCGTTGTGGTCAGGCGTGAGACGAAAGGCGAATTATCGACTGTTGGAGAACAATGGACAGCTTGAAGAGAAAAAAAATAATACGGATACTTGATGCCCCATCCTTCTTGACCTTAGTCGTCACACTGTTATCGATGGCGGATACAACGATAGCGCCTCGCTTAGCCTAGGTTAGCCTTACCCCTGATGAATCCACCCGAGAGCCGCTGGCCAATAAGATACAGTAGTGAGGAGGCAGGCACGCTGGAACGGTGCACCACGGTGAGGTCACAGCGAGTGGTGTAAACTAAGGTAGGTAGGTAGCCTAGGGGCTGGGGCCTGTCGTCCCGTCGTCCAAGGCATTGGGCGCGATGGGGACAGCCCGACGCTTTCACCACCTGCATTTTTTCCTCTTCGAATTGGTGGATGCATATATGCACAGAGTACACCAGAACCAACAGTGGCCTTCCCCAATCTGTCTACCAGCACTTGAGACGATGTCTTACTGTCCAAAGACGCCTTGGCCGTTGGATGGGGAAGTCCAAAACGCGCATGACCCGAAACCATTGCCGGTTGTCTGTCTCTTTGTATTGGAAGCAATGGAACTGAATGAAGTTGCCGAAACGCGCTATTCTCGTCAAAGCCGCGGCACGACGATGGGCTACCTCACCTAACTCTTAGTTAGGTAGTTTACAGCAAACAGGACCTTCTTGGGCCTGATATCATCATCTTTGCCAGTACCACCAGTGTAAAGAAGGCAGACACCACGTGGTGTGCACGAGAGTCGTCGTCTGGTTGGCCTACCCCGCCATTTACTCGGTCCACACCCCTGACAGCGCCGGAGCACAGTGCATCCACGTCCCCTCCAATTCCTGCCGTCATCCAAAGAAAAGAAAGTCCATTCATGACGCGACGCGCTTACCTCTCCCCCCAAGATCTGCATCAACGTCAACTCGAGAACCCACCAACGTCGGCTGCAAACTCGACACTTTGGTCCTCGGCATGCCCCCAAACTAGTACGTTGCCTCGCCATGGAAAAATTCCTGCGGGAATGGAGGCAGGATGCCCTGAACAAGGCCCAGTACGACTCCGCCATTTTCATCGGCGACAAACTGCTGGCCCTAACGAGTGAGTCTTGACGGCAATCGACAGACGTTTGACGTTCCTAACGAGCTTCTCAGACGATGATAAGGACGCCTTCTGGCTGGCCCAAGTACACTTCGCCACCGGGAACTACACCCGCGCCCAGACATTCCTCGCCAAACAGGACCTAGTCGCCCGCAATGTCTCCTGCCGATATCTTGCTGCGCACTGCCTCGTTAAGCAATCGAGATTCGATGAAGCACTTGCCGTCCTCGGCGAGCGAAACCCGACCCACCTCATCAACAATGCGAGCAACAAGCGGAAAACGAACACGGCACCCCTGGGACGACCAGTGGGCCACAGGGGGAGGATGGCTCGCGACGATGCCGCTGAGGAGGAGGCTACAAACAGGAAATACGAAGCCGCCATGTGCTACCTGCGGGGTATATGCTACGCCAAGCAGAACGCTTTCGACCGGGCCAAGGAGTGCTACAAGGACGCTGTCCGGATCGACGTCCAGTGTTTCGAGGCGTTCCAGCAGCTCATGACGAACGCTCTGCTGTCGCCCGACGAGGAGTGGGCGTTTCTTGAGTCTCTCGACTTTGATGCAATCACCATATCTGGGGACGTTTCGTCGTCACAAGAGGCGGCCGAGTTCACCAAAATGCTGTACACGACACGGTTGTCCAAGTACAGGGAGCCTTCGGCCTTCACCGCAGCGTGCGACTCGTTGTCGACGCACTATCGTTTGGCAGATAACCCCGATCTGCTGCTCGCCAAAGCCGACCTATTGTACACGCAGTGTCGGTACCGGGATGCCTTGGCCATTACAGAGTCAATACTTGAGGACGACAAGTACAACTTTAGTGTGCATCCGCTGCATCTAGCCTGTCTGTATCAGTTAAAGATGAAGAATGCACTGTTTCTGGTGTCCCATGACTTGGCGGACAATCACCCGGAGGAGCCGTGCTCGTGGTTGGCTGTCGGCATTTACTACTTCGCGATTGACAAAATTGCAGAGGCGCGGCGATATTTCAGCAAGGCCAGCATGATGGATGCGCACTTTGGCCCCGCTTGGATCGGGTTCGCACACACCTTCGCTGCGGAGGGCGAGCATGACCAGGCCATATCGGCGTACTCGACAGCGGCGAGGCTGTTCATGGGGACACATTTGCCACAGGTGTTTTTGGGCATGCAGAACCACGCACTCAACAACATGACGCTGGCGGAGGAGTTTCTCAAGACGGCGTACGGTCTTTGCAAGACGGATCCACTGCTATTGAACGAAATGGGCGTTGTCAAATACCACCAGGATAAGCCTCAGGAGGCTGTTCAATTCTTTCGGGCGGCATTGAAAATCGCCGCCGAGATCGACTCAGACCCGCAGGCCTGGCTGTCCCCGAGGACGAACCTCGCACACGCGTACCGTCGCCTGCGTCTCTGGAAAGATGCACATATGGAGTTTGACGAGGTCCTACGCCAGGGCGGCAAGGATGCTGCTATTTTTTGCGCCAAGGCGCTCATCTATCTGGAAGAGGGACGTCCAGAAAAGGCGATTGTACCGCTGCATGAGGCACTCGCCATCAATCCTCAGGACGGCACTGCCACGGAGTTGTTAAACAAGGCACTCGAAGAGACATCGACGATTGACTTTGCCGATGGCGACGAGCTTGAGGCCTTTGAGCAGGAGCTTGAGTTGGGCAAGGCCGCCGCTAGAGAGCAATTGTCGAATAAGCTGCCGAAGCTGCGGCGAGACGTCAAAGGCAAGGCTAAAGTCAGCAGGCCGCGGGTACTTGTGGATGAAGAAGAGAAGGGAGAGAGCATGATGGAGATGACTGACGACGATTAGCCCGCGGAAACAACATTAGACATGGCGTCACGGTAGGAGAGGTATCCCAGTTATTGGTTCAAACTATTGACATAGATAGTAATCATAGTATGATCTCGGAGTGCGGTATTGGGCGAGTGATAACAACCAACTCTTTCCCCCTTGTGGTTAGTCTGTCCTGATCCGCTCACCTTAGGTAGGTAGCGAAGAATGTCATTGGGCCAGCGTTCGCATTCGGCTCGTTGGCGCATCCTGGTTGCTGACGGAGTCGGAGGAATTGGTGGGTTCCAAGGCCGACCGGGAGATTCGTGATTGTGGATTGACGGCAGGCAGTAAAAGGTGCACCCCATCATCAGACTCACTGTATGGTGGAAATTACAAAGGTCACACTCTGTCGACCATCTTCGCCTGCACACATTGCATCGCCCTTACGTACCATCACTGGAAACCACACGTCGAAAGCACACCTTAAACTCTTCAATCCCCACAGCGCTGGAAACCCCGCTCAAACCCACCTCGCCATGTCCCGCTACTTCCCACATGCGGCGTACGCAGAGGACCAGCCCCTCGCCCGCACGATCCTGACCATTCACGTGCTGGCCCGGGGCTTCACCGCCGGCGCCGGTGGGTCTCGGAACATCCGCCGTCGGCGGGCTCTACAACCGGATCCGCGGCGCCAAGGCGTCCGCTCCGGCCGCGACCACCACAGCCCTGCGGTCTGCTCAGCTCCTCCGCTCGACGGGCACTGCCAGCGCCGTTGGATTAGGGCTCATGGGCATCGCGCTCGCGGGGAGGATGTGGGGGCGCGACGACATTGAGTGGCGCGATCGTGCGTGGCGGCTGATGACGAACCAGGGACAGCTAGAGACGGACGACTGGACGTACGGCGGTGCTGTGGCCGGACTTTTCGCCTCCGCCGCGATGCCACGGATGAGGGCTGTTGGCGGGTGGGGGACTGTTGCTGGAAGCGCGGGATTGGGGAGCGTAGTAGGTACGGTGGGGTATCTTGTTTGAAGGTACAGTGTTCATGGCGGGAAGCATGCCGAGTATGCTGTTGTTGATAAAGCTGCGCTGTCAGGTCTATGAAGTGCACTGGGACGATTCAAAGACCTTCTTTTCCTATGTGTTCTCTACATCTACTCCAAATACCCGAAATCCGACCCACCTACATACCCTTATAGTTTCTCCTTGCCGGTGGTAAGCTCCTCGATCTGGGCAAATCGGTAGTAGTAGTCCAGGCTCTGTGGGTTGAGGAGCGTGCCACTTGGCTTGATGGTGTGGCCCGATACGATCTGCTTCACCGGCAGCTCTACCTTCTTCAGGTTTACGGTTGTCTACTTCGTCAGCTACTGATCATACCCACGACGAGCGTCACTCACCGGTATCTCGGGAGTCTGAAATATGTATTTCGGTACGTGTCTCTTCGTTAGATCCCTCCCGATGGCATCCTTGACCTCGGCTACCAGCTTTCGGTCGAATGTCTCGCCCTCTCGCATCAACAGAAACAGGATAACGCTCTCGTCATTGTCGCTGGGCCTCCGCTGTCCGACACACAGACTATCGACGATCTTGTTGGAAAAGTTCCGCTCAATGACGGCGTAGATCTCCGCGCTGCCGAATCGGATACCACTGGGGTTCAGCACGCCGTCAGCACGTCCCAAGAACGAGATGTTGCCTGTCTCGGGGTGTATGGAGCAGAAGTCGCCATGAGCCCAGACATGATCAAAACGGGCGAAATACGCCGAGTGGTACTTTGTTCCGGGTTTCGCAGAGGCAAAGCTTGTTGAAGATTGCGACGTCGCAGTGGTATCGCCCCAGAGATAGCACGGGATGTTGGGAAAGGCGGCTGTCGCAACAAGCTCCCCGGGTGTTCCGTGGGGCAATACCTTGCCTTGGCCGTCCTGGAGCTGTGCATCGTATATGGCAATGGGCACGCCAAGGGAGGGGCCCTGCGTGCCGCCGACGTATACTGGGTCGAGGGGGTTTTCCATACCAAAACACCCGGCCTGCCATGTTAGCGAGGGAAAAAGCCGTGGACGAAAAACTTACAATGTCTGTCCCGCCTGACAGGTTAGCCAGATGGACGTGCTTTGGGAAACCGGTGTCGTAGAACCACTCGAACAGCTGATTCGATAAAACCATGCCCGTGCTGGTCACGACCTGCAGCGAGCTGAGGTCAGTCACCTCCCGCGGGCTAACCTTGTGTTTGGCCACCTCAAACATCCACCTTGGGCTGATGCCCAGCTTCGTCACGCGCTGTTCCCCGAGGATCCGGATGAAAGATTTCAAGTCGGGAACAAAGGGCGAGCCGTCGTACATGACGATGCGGGCCCCAGCCAGCAACGCCGCCACGTTGCTGAGGTACATGATCCAGCCAGTGGTCGTGTACTGCAGACACACAGAATCTGACGATAGCCCCTCGTGAAGACGTCCCTCTTTGAAGCAGTTGAGCATGACACCGCCAACGGTGTGGACGATGGCCTTAGGGGTTCCCGTTGTGCCGGAGGAGTAATATATGAGGAAGGGGGCGTGAAACGGAATGCGGGTGAACGGTGGCGGTGCAGAGGGAGAGCCGAGGAAGCTAGACCACGTCTCGGTCTTGGGCGAGGTCACATCGTACGGCTTGGAGAAGCGCGGAATAGAAATGAGGCCGGAAAATGAGGGACAGGAGCCCATCCCGGAGACGACTTCGGCCATCTTGCCTCTCAGGTCGACCGTCTTACCGTTGTACACCGTGGCGTCGTCGAAGAAGATGAACTGGCTAGTCAGCAGCGTCTTTGGACTAAGGAAGCGGCTTACCTTGGGGTCCACCTGGGTGGTTCTCTGCAATATCCCCTTGACGCCCATGTCCGTTGACGAGCTGCTGAAGATGGCGCCGAGCCAGGTCGCTGCCGTAAAGACAAGGAGCGTCTCGATGGAATTGGCGCCGACGAGAACGATGCGGTCCCCCTCTGTGACGCCCCGCGCTTTCATGGCGGCCGCTAGACTCCCCGCATCCCGGCGAAGCTGACCCCAGGTGAGGTTCCTCACATCGCCACGGTTACCCTCCCGGACCTCAGTGACGGCGACCTTGTCGTCTTCCTTGCCTGCGGTGCCGTGGTGGTCAATGGCGTCGGATGCATTTCGAGAAAAGAGGAGGTTCTCGGCCCAGTTGAGACGTACGCCGAGGAACCACTTCGGGACAGCGTCTATCGGGAGCGATTCATCCACGACCATTGACGGACGCCCTTCGTAAATGAAGTTGGCGTAGGTAAAAAGGTAGCCGTAGAAGCTGGCGCGATTGGTTACGGCCCAGTTATGAAGGTCGTTGAAGGTCTGTGTTTGTGTAAGTGGGGAGCCCCAAAACTCGCCCGGGAAGGCAGACCTTGAGCTGGAGATTGAAGGCAGAGCCCACTGATTGTAGGAATTGGTACATTTGCGTGCTCCGGGGGTCCGGGTGCTCCCAGAGCTTGCGGGGTATCTCCGTGGTGTCCATGGCTAAAGCCCTTGGTTTGGATGAAGACAGTTGCGTTTACCAAGATGTTGGAGGATGGTGTGGACGAGATGAAGGCCAGATGAGATGAGTCTGTGAGGAGGGAAGATGGGGACTTTTGGGACCGGGGGGGGGGGGGGGGGGGGGGGGGGGGTTCGGTGCTTCCCCAACTTGCCTCGGGCTGCACCACCGGGAGTGCGGGGTCAGCGGCCCGAGCTAATGAGCCGAAGGGAACATGTCCGGGCGGCGGACGGCCCGTCGAGAGTCCAGACGAGGACATTAGGTATTCGAAGTTGATCCCTCAATCAAATACAGAGGAGAACGACTGGCTTTAGTACTGTGACCGAATAATGGTGAAATTCGCACACAATGTAAATCCGTTCTCCTGAAGATACTGAGTAGGAGCTCACCGAGCACGCCTGCACTCAGTGTGCTCCTGTGGTGATGCCGTTCTAACTTTTTTCCAAGTCATATTTCGCTGCTAATTTTCTCTCTCGTACTAACAAAGCGCCCTTGGCATACAGTTCCCATTCTGCGAGCACTTCTCCTTGGTCCAACGGTTGCAACAAGCTAGTTCTTCTTTCAGCTTGACCAGTGATACTCCAAAACCAAGCACCATCTCAGTCTTAAAAGTCAATATAAGGAGAAAACTGAAACTCGGCAACCTATTGCAAAAGAGGGAGCCGGACAAGCTAGACTGAACAGCCCGACTCACAGGGATTATGTGAAAGAAACGGCGACTGCGCTTGAGGAGGCCAGTTTCAGCTTCTCTATTTTCGGTGTAAATATATCCTTGGAATATTTCTAACTAATCTTGATGATCGGCATGTAGCAATTCGTTTTATATCTGCGATGGTTCAAATCGTCGCCGGCATGGGGGATGGGAGCTGGCACCTGGTCTGAGGCTAGTGGTGAGTCCATCAGTGTGCTACCATTAGTAACCATGGAGGCCTTACAGCGTGTCGGTCATCTGAACACCAGGCAGACTTTCAGGCTGTGGATTGAGTCGTGATGTGAGGTGATGGAGGTCGAGTAGGTTTGGTAGAAACGCATCGGAGTCTTAAATCAGATGGAGAGGGGGACGGCGCGGGATTTGCATTCGGCTTCAAGCTTTTTTTGTACGTGTCATCATTACTTTGTACATGCAGAACGTTTAGCTACGCAAAGGAAGAGAGGCCTGCTTCCAGTGAGTCGCAATATGCTGGCGCATTTCACTGTGTCAACACAAATGTGCATGGTGAACTAGGTATGTACCCGTGAGACCCCATGGGGAACCGCCTTGAACTAGTACCTTAACAACATGTCGGCGCCACTTCCTTCCGCTCGAGTCCGAATAAGGTAATAAAGATGAAAGGGAACCCATAAGAAGGTTGGTTTGGTTGTTGGTTTCGGTCGACTGGATTTGAAGCAACTCGTATGCAGCTGCGGTTGTTCTCACCGCATCGTTCACGTTCAGAGACACTCACTACCCGGACTTGGGATGAGGGAAACGATCTCCAACTGGCACAACAACTTAATTGCCCCCGCACCCAACCTTCCCTGGAGCAACACCACAACAGCAGGTAGAAGACATCTCCGTCTCCCGCCAGCCGACTACCGTGTCGAGGACGTGCCACCGCCACACACCCGCAGGATACTTTGAGCCCAACGACTCGCTTGGAGCCTACACAAGCCTTCTCAATGGCAACCAGTCTTGCGTTTGGCAGACACGGAGGTAGCCCCAAACCAAGCGTGACCTCTGGGCGCGACCAACACCACTTCACGGGCAATGGTCCAGTCATGGTTGTCACAGCCAACTTTCCTCAATTCACGCCGGGCCCGTCGTTTTCCATCTTGTCTTTTCATTCAAAATCATCACAACTAGCTGAAAAAGCCGGGCGCCGCATAAGGGTATACCAAAGACACCCTATCCCAGTGGCCTCAGCCGCAAACGCCACATCATCACAACCTGGGCCTCCCATATTTTGCTTTATCCCGACTCCGTGTACCATGCTTCCCCAACCAGAAAACTGTTCGTCAAAGTCTACTCTCAAAGGAGTCTATCAAAGCAAATGCGAATATCATGCGAGGGTAGCAACCTCTGCCTTGCCGTCACCCTCTCTCGTATTGATGCTGGTTGCCGCCCAATTCATGGCATCGTTCATGTTCTCTTCGCCGAATACGTTTGACATGAACCCCTCGTCCGAGTTGTTGACTCCCTCAGGCGGGAATTGCAACCACTGGTCAACGTCAAACTCCGTGCCCGTCATAGCGTTCCAGTCGATTTCTTCCTGCGTCTGCAGAAACTCGAGGTCGAGCGGCCCGGGCTCCTCGGAGCTACCGCTCGCACTCGGCGTCATGCCGCCAAGCGCCGACTCATGGTCCTTTTCAGTTTGCGGCGGGCTAGTAGCTGACAGGTCGAGCGCCGCAGCGTTGATGGTCTGGGGAAGGAAATCGCGCTGAGGATTCGGTTTGGTCGCGAAGAGGGTCTCGCCGGTCGTCGTGTACGGCATGTTATCGGGCGGGGGCGTCTGGGCGCCGAAAGTCGGCTCGGCGAGCTTGAGATTTTGCTGCGTCATGGGCGCAGCGGTCTGCTGAAGGTTAATGTCGATGGCGGCCTTGCGCAGTGCCGCATCCAGAAAACCTGTGGCGTAGTCGGCGGCAGCATAGATCTCGCGCAGCTTCTCCATGACGCGCATGCACTGGCGGAAGCCACGGGTGGCGCGGTCCCTCGACTGCGACACGGGGTTCTTCATTTCCAAAAGATGAATGATCATCGCGGGCAGGATGACCGTGACCCCGGTGGTGGGGAGGTACCGCTCCAGGCGGAGCTGGTGGAGCTCAGCGGCCATCCGGGTGACATGCATCGCGGCGTCGCGGACCCTCAGCCGAGACATATCCTGCACCTGCCGGGAGGTCGTCGGCGCGTGGATGGGGGACGAGGGCAGGAATTGCGGCCGATGCAGCGCCGAGATCGTGGTGTAGTAGACCATGTGCAGCAGCGTGCGCTGGACTGCGACCGTCGACCGTCCATTCTTGACATCGAGAGGCGTCAGGGGGCGGTACTGGCAAATGGCGGGCAGCGTGTCCGCCCAGGCCATGAGCTCCAGGTCGACCGAGGTCACGCTCTCCACATTGTCAAGCTTCTTATTGGGGAACAGCATCATCGTGCTGTTGATGGTGTTCTCGGGGCGCATCTTGTCGCGGATGAGGACTGAGTACTGCGCCTTGAGCATGTGGCTGATGCAAATGCAAAGCCTGGCCTTGGAGATACACAGGGCAGCCAGCTCCCGCTGCATCGAGACATCGCGGAGCAGCATACACTCGGCGGGAACGATCCTGTTCTCTTCGGGGAGGACCTCCAACTCGAAGTCGGACTCCTGCAGCATCGGCACGTCAAAGTCCTCGTCTTTGATGCGGGTGGGCCGACGCATGCCCAGAGCAATCAAGCGGTCGCGCATGAAACACGACCACCAAATGCGCTTCCAGAGCTTCTGCTTCTGGACCGGCATGCTCGTCGCGGCCGGGTCGCGGTGCAGGCCAATAGTGTGGGCCAGAGAAATGGCGACGCCCATCCAATGCCATGTGTCTTTTTGGTCGTCGGGGGTCTCGTACCAGTACGTCATCAACAAGAGGGCCTGGACGAGTATCAGGCGGTCCGACTCGTAGTCAAAATCGTAGAGCAGCTGCAACGTTTAGCATGTGATGCAGACCCCTGTCAGAGTTTTACGTACCCTCGTCTTCTGGAAGAAGGCCTTCCTGGCGGCTTTACGGGTGGGGTAGCCAGCCTCGCGGAGGACCTTCATGTCGACAAACGCGGTTGCGGCAAACATGACGGCCTGGTAGAGAAACAGGCTGATCTGACCGCACAGCCCATCCTGGGCATTGATGACGGCCAGAAAGTCGTACAGCTCAAGCAAAGGCATGTACGGATGAACGTATTCGATGTATGCCTGCAAGAGGGCATTCTGCAGTGGCAGGGCGGGCAGAGTAAGGGCCCCCTTTGCATGCAAGTAGGTAACATCCTCCTGGGCGATCTTGGCGGGTAGCGGTTTCACGAAAGCCGGGAGCTGGGCGTGAAGGTCGGGCTCCTCCAGTGAGGCAAGGAATTGACTCGTTCGCCCGTCGCCGTTGGTCATCCCGCCAAAGAGGGAGGCCTGGGCAAGGAGGTTCGACAGCAGGCGGCGAGAGTTGCTGTCGGCTGACGCTGCGGCCGCGGCCGATTGCAGCTTTGTGAGCAGCGCTGCGTTGTCATGACGGTACCCCGAACGCTGGTCTGTCTCGTGGTCAGTCGAGTCGTGATGGTGGTGGTAGTGGTGGCAGTTGGTTGACATGTGAATGTGGATTACAAGCTAACATGGAGGGACGGAACTGGGGCCGCGGACGGAAGGGGGGGAGGGGTGTACGCTGAAGAATCATGAGGCGGAGCAGTCCTGACGTGGAGGTCCAGGTCACGGGACGGGGTAGGAAAAGGCAAGTCCCCCTCCACACCTTTCCCCGTTGCGCCCTCCCCAGTCTGAGACCCGGACTTGGAACATTGGACATGGACCAGCGCCCGGAAAAGCAAAAACAGCCCAGAGCGGGAGTTTGGATGTGAGATGCGGAACTGTCATGTCCCACGCTAGGAGGGGTTTTGTGACAAAAAGGCAAAAAGAGTGGACGAGAAATCCAAAGGAAAAACAGCAAAAAACACTCACAAATCATGTGAGGGACATGACCCTCGAGCCCGTTTGAAGAGCCGCTGGAAACCGAGAGTCCCCCAAGAAGTCCTGTGCCAATTCCAGTCGCAGCTGCAGCTCCGGCGCTAATAGTTGGAGTCGCGCCCAGGGGCACACCGGGCGCGGGGACAGGATTCGCTGCAACTGATCCGTTGACCGAAGCCACCGAGGCATTGCTGGGTCGGCGTAGCTCCGCGCTGCTGTGAATGTTGATTGGATTCGCGCCCTTGGAGCGTAATTGTGCCTCGGCACCCAAGTGAGCCGCCGTGCTAGCAGTCAAAAGGGTTTTCCTGGGGCAACATGTTAGTCGGGTTCCTTTTGCCCATTATTCGATTGCGACTGGCCGGGCCTGGATCGCGCCTCAGCCGAAACCGAGTTTGCGATGTGCGCGGACTCCATACACGGGAGAAGGGCGTGGACTAAGGCAGGCAAAAGCTGGACTCACTTTCGTCGGCGACTCTCCTGAACAACGCACTCGACATTGTCCCACCTGCAATTGCCGCAGGGGGCGCCTTCGACAACGTCGCAGCGAACTTTGCGAGCGCGACAGCTCACGCAGGCACGAGCGGCTCTGCGCTTCGTTACCTTGGCCGGGGGCGCGCCATCCTTTAGGCCTGCGGCCTCGGAGGAGCGCTTCTTGCTCTGCTCCTGATCCGAAGAGGTGTCGTTGGAGTCGTCGTGCTGGTCGTGCTGATCGTGTTGCTCCGTCGACGGCAGGTCCTCTGCGTTGGCAGTCGTCAGTTCGGATAGATCGGGGGCCGGGTCGGCGGCGGGGGTGGTCTCGAGGGCTGGCGTGGTGGTCGTCTCGGCGGCCATCGTCGCGTGTTGGAACAGTCTCTCCTGTTTGGAGACCGCTTGCAATGCCAATTGGCGTGTTGGCAGGCTGTGGGAACCAAGAAAGTTTGCCAATGGCGATGTTTGCTTCTTTGACAGTGATGTCGACTGGGGACTCTTCGGAGTGGTCGAGGTCAGATGACACGGTTCGTGGTCTCAACTGCTGAACCCGCTCAATGCCTAGCTATGGCTTCGATCAGATGGCAGGGGCTCGTGTATGCCGGGCCTTGGGCAACAAAGACTTGGTCGTCAAAGCAAAGGTCCGTCGAGGTGGGGGACAACAACGTAAACAACAGAACGGAGCGGAACGAGGACGCGTTGAGATGAGCATTGAATGTTTCCGAGCCGGCACTAGAGGAAAGAAAAAAAGCTGTGTGGTGTCAACCCGCGAGGAATGCTGCGGCGGATGAGTAGACTCTGCCGTGTCTTTGGGCCGAGTGTCTCGTGACGAGAGCAATCTGTCTTGGAAGGTTTGTTTTCTTGGGGGTCCAAGTCCAGAAGAGGAGGCAACTTCAACCTCGAGATGGCGGAGCTACGGGCAGGTGGAAGAGGAAGCGGGAATGTGGGGGTCCAAGGGTACGAAGGGGAAAGGGGAGAGGTATTATACTTGTATGATCTCAAAATGGAATCAATCTTTTCGCACCAGCGCTGAGCTTGACACAAGGAGCTTGGAACGGACACACGCACACACACCTCTCTTTCATCTTGAATCCCCATATGAGGCACGCCCCCCAGTCGGCGGCCCCATCCAACCCACCACCTCCTTGTCGTCCGTCCATCCACTTCTTCCTGGGCCCTTTCACTCCTCTCCGATCCATCAGCGAGACTAATCCGGGCGAGGAAACGAGGGAGGAGGTCAGGCCAGGCCAGGCCAGGCCAGCTAGCACCTTGCACCTGGCAAGGCAGGCACAGAGCAGGGCAGGGGGGCAGGATAATAATTGAAGCAGGATCCCCAGCAGCAGATTGTACCTTCCGTACCTACGAATGCTGGGTGTGCTTGTGACATGGAACGTACCTTGCTGTACCTCGCCAGGTACGTACCCGAATTATGGGGAAGTGAAGCTAACCGTGAGCAGAGGTGAGAAATGGAGACGTGGTGGGCGGGTTAGTCACGTATGGGACAAGGATGCTGGATGAGACGGACGATCGAGATATGTGCACTACCTACCTACTAAAGTAGGTAGGTACATAGTTTACTAAGAGTACGTACTTCCAAGGTAGATACCGCCACTGGATTGGACGTGCCTCTCTCCCCTGCCTCATTACTGTACACCACGTACCAGATTGCCCGTCACTCACTTCACGATGCAAAACAATGACGGCCGGTTGTGTTGTCCCCCTTCCCTTGGGCCCGTCTGCTTACTTGCTGCGCTCGTCCGCCTTAGTGGCCGTTGACGAATACTCTGAGCTTCGAGTGTTTCGAATCTTGGTTGCCGCCTTGACTTGTCGAGCTGTCATCTTTCTCTGTCCCATGACCCGTGACCCGCACATGGAGGCCACGGGACGTCTCGCCGTCTGCCACGGCCGAGCACTGGCCAGAAACCAGCCAGCGTGGAACCAATTCTTCCATGGCACAAACATGGCATCCGCAAGTCGTGTCTGACTAAGTGGACAGAATGCAACAGTACTGCGTATACCTGCCGTGTGGATTATATTACACGCACATACGAGAGCATTCTTCAAGTCAAGTCGGCTCGCATGCACTGGTGCATACATACATGTATGTACGTATTCATGTATGTTTCTCTTGTTTACCTAAACCACCTAGGCATAGTGTGCAGATTCGGTAATTAGTGAGTGCACGTATATACGGATCGGATACGTACTGCAAAATGATATATTACCCTTCTTACCGTGAGTTTACGCCTCCCCCGTCCGACACCACGGGCTCGATCGCGTGCGTCTGGACCGTGGTGGTGTTCTTGTTCCATCCCATATCCAAATAAATACCACTCGCACCCCCTTCCATCCATCCGGTCGGGCCAATCCGGCCAACCTTCAACTCTGTCTGTCACATCAAGACGCAACCTGACCTCATCTCGGACCGCATCTCACCTCACGCATCAGCAGACGACCAGCGCCAATCCTCCACATCTGCCAGCCGCCACGGCCGCCGTGCGTGTTTGCATGTGAAGCAACAATAGGTACAATGACCAGACGTGCAGATCTTGCAGATGCCGTAATCAAACGTCGACGAACCCCTGCCCCCTTCCGGTCAAGCCTGCTTGCATTCAAGCTCGAGTCTTGGTCGGGGAGGGGGAGGGGGGAGGGTGGGGCGCTTTCCGTGTGGGGATGAACGTCTGTCTGTCTGGTTGCTGTATTCGTCGGCACAGATACCATACATACCTAGGGAGGTACGTGATTAATACCAAGGTACGGAGTAGGCAAATACGACGTAGGTAGGTAGGTAGGCAAGTACTTGCTGTACCAGTAAGGCATGACGGCCAGGCAGGTCATTATCGAGCGGTGATCATTCCGCCGCATCTCGACCATTTGGGTCGTGCCTATCTGTAGGTGGTGTAGTGTACTGTACTGTACTGTACTATACACTAGCCCTAGCCGTACAAGCCCGTCTTCGTTGTCGATTGTCTTCAAACAGGGCCATACATAATGTCTTGGGCTCGTGGCCGATAAGACAATCAATATGTAATAAACTACTTACCTGCCTACCTACCTGGTTTCCACACGCCCGCCGCATCTGCACCTGCGCCTGCACAGAAGACAAACCCTGGTCGATCCTGCTCTTCTTCTTATTCTTCTTCTTATGATGGCGCATGCTTTCACTCACCAGATGTCATTCCACAAGAGCCTTTTGCCCTCTTTGTTACTTATCGCCAGTCCCATAAATTCGGCTTGCCGTATCTGATATGGCGTGACGTGTTTTTAGGAAGCTGCACCAACTCGACTTTGCCGTATCGACGCTAGTACGTAGCTCATGCCAGTGCCCAATGCCCAATGCCAGTGCCATTGCCACGCCGCCGGCCCAGTATCTTTCTTACTTCATCACCAGCCCAGCTTCGCCAGTACCAAACCTCACGACAACACGCCCAAACCCAAACCGGCTGACCGTCTTCTTCACCGCAAGAAAAGAAAAAGAAATAGAGGACTGGGCCAACACACACCTTGTCGTCCCTCCGCTATTCATTTCTTAATCTCCATTGTCAAGATTCGACCCCAAAAGCCACCAACACCCACCAACACCCGCCGACCCCCTCTCCACAACATCCACCACACCGCGGAAACCCGACCCCTCCCCGTTTCTCCCCATCATCACTGCCACCTTGCGGAGACGACCAATCACGACTTTTGCGCGTGCCGTTGGCTAGCCCCTCCGGGGTTGGGCTTGGCTTTGCCTTTCGCTTTTCCGCCCCGTTCATCATTGACCAGAATCTCCGTGCATGGTCCAAGCTAGCCTCGCGAGTCAGGAGCCATCGAGTCAGCCCCGATGTGGGCGTCAAGGATCATGCTCAGGCTGCATTGCAATACACCCCCAGCCCTCACTGTGGGCATCCAACCACACAAACGCCTAGGTACATATCCTTAGCCCATCGTAAACATCAATCCACCCCCCAGTGACCAAACTTTAAGCATCACGAGCCGCTGCGCAGTTTTTGCACCTCATCTCAAACACCACCCGTGCTGTTGGGTCAGGTCAACTGCTTCTTCCGTCCTTAGTCACCGAGCTGATGTGCCGCCACGGACCATGTCCGAAGGCAGTCAAGCAAGCGTCCCGACCATCCCCATCAAGTCTAGAGTCTGGAGTCTGGAGTCTGGAGTCCGGAGTGTCTGGCGTCTTGGGTGTTTGAGGACACCCTCCCCTTACGCCTCCATAGTAGTATGTACCTATGTAGCTGTGCCGTCCCGCACTGTCATGAATCACCCGTCATATTGTGGTAGTCATCAGTGTCCAGTTAGAATCGAGCGTCAAGCTTTGAATAAAGTCTGCTGTTACTTCACAGCTCGGCTTCTCGAACACCCTCCTTTGCTCCGGC
Source organism: Colletotrichum caudatum (assembly GCA_030867225.1). Lineage (NCBI taxonomy): Eukaryota > Fungi > Ascomycota > Sordariomycetes > Glomerellales > Glomerellaceae > Colletotrichum > Colletotrichum caudatum. Next base: position 242,811 of record MU846013.1, on the reverse strand, counting down.
GACCCATCAGGGTTTCGCCTCATCATCGTTGTTGTTGTCGTCGTCGTCGTCGTCGTCGCCGTCTCATCCACTGTAATGAATGTACAAACACTAACTACCTGCAAGGTATGCATGCCATGTTATGCCCTTTGGTCCGAAGGACAAAATGCACAATCCCAAGTCATCCGCTGCGGGTACCCAATCAATGTGTCACCCTCCAATCACGTTCCATTCCATACCTGGAAATATCTCCATTCGCCCAGCTGGATTCGGCAATAGTCGGGACTCGGCGGCGGGCAAACCCCTGTTTGGCCACCTCGACTCTCGATTCTCCATCACGATTCCCGTCTTCAGCTCTTGACAACAAAGAGCAGGCAAAGAAGAAAGAAGAAGAAGAAAATAGGACAGGAAGAGAAAGAAAAAAAAGAGAGACAGAGAGAAAAGAGGATGGAGTTTGGATGAAAGGAAAATACTGGTGGAATATCCATCCAAATGCAGCCCAGACCCTCCTGAGGCAGCATTGTGCTTCGCTCAGTGTCAACCACCACCCCCGCCCCTGCGTCCTGTCGAAACTTTGGCCAAGGTCCCTGGCGGACGCGGTGCGCGCGGTACGTACATCCGTGCAATTCCCGTCCTAATATCCTGACTCTGTCCAATGACTCTGTCCAAACCTTGGAGTGATAGAAACACAGAGAGAAAGACGGTGCTCTTTCTTGCTGGCTTCCGCAGCCATCCGATGCCACACTTGGCTGTCGCAGGTCCACTCATTTCCCCTCCGATACAGCTTGCCGTGCGTGCGAGCGAGCCGCTTGGTATGACGCGTGCTCTTCATACTGCCTCCGTCACACGGGGGCAGTTCATCCCGGCCTCAACATCGGGTCAAACATCAGGATCCGCTCCGAAAGCGCGTAGCGTTATCCGTACTGCCAGCAGCATGTCGTGCTAGCTTTACGAATCCGAGGGGCCCTCAAAGCCAAGTGTTGCGAAAGCCGAAACGGCACCCCTACAGCCATGGCAATCCTCAATGCACACGCAACTGGTATACCTAACCCCCAATACAAACCATCGTCAAGACGCCGGGTCAAAATCTGGCTTCCGTTCAACCCATGCCGCCTCCGCTAAACCCCGCGTGATAGGGGCGACGATGGGCGCTGGTACACGAGCTCCCCACTCATCACAACACACCGAGTGGTGGAAGGGAACGCATGGGGATAAGCCTTCTCGCCCAATCACTGCGTTCGCCGGTGTGGGTCGGGGCCGGCCGGGCCTGGGTGGGTCACCGACTTGCTCCGATTCTCATATCCGAATCTGCCCTTGCGTGCAGTTCCCACTGCCCCCCTTTCTCTCTCTGACCCTGGCATCGTCTCCATGGATGCTTTGCAAATCAAGGCACGTTAGGAAGAGGGGCAGAGGGGCAGCTGGCGGGCGAACAAGTCAAACTGGCTGACGCGCCCCCCCCGGCGGCCGTTCTCCGCTTCTTGCTTACAATGCCTGCTTCACCAATGGTTGAGCGGGCTGTTGTCGAAGCAGCGCTCTCGAAAGCGGGCGGGCCAAGACTTCAAACGGGCGGGTAGTTGTCCGTGGGTGGCCTCCGTCTGGGCTACGACTGTTGCTGCCGCTGCCGTTACTGGTTGTGCGTGTCTTCTCCATGGGGTAAGCCAACTCAACCCCATGCTTGGCTTTTTCGATGATATCTTGCCCCGATGTTTATTACGATCCATTTTTATTTTGGTTTATTTTAGTATTCTGGCAGCTGCCTCATCGACACTGTGGACCAATCACCTGTCTACTTTTACATCGAGACCTCAGCATCGTCTACCATCTAGTATCCATGCATAAAAAAACAAAGCAAAAAACAAATGAACGATATGTCGACGTCATTTTACTGGCCAACCGCCGGCGCCGCCTCGTTAGCCTTATCCAACCGCGCGAGCGATTTTGTGTCCAGCCCGGCGTACCATTGCCTCAACAGAGCCGCATACGACGTCTCCCCCTCCGTCAGCTCCACCGGCGGCCCGCGGATTTGCGGTAGGTCATCCTGGCTCTCACGCTCGAAGACGGCCCAGCTGGATCCGTCGTTGGCCCGGAGCCCAAACCCGCGGCCCGTCAGCACCATGACGCTGAAGCTGCGCAGCAGGATTGCGTCGCCTGGGTGCACCACCGGTAGCGCCGCCTTATGCGGCCGGAAAATCTGCACCGCGATCGTCTGCGACGGCGCAATTGAGTGGTCTGTGACGTTGAACGCCAGCATGATTCCCCGCGGGCCTCCCTTGGCGCGCTTGGCCTCGGGCGGCTCAGTAGTCGCAATCGCGAGCACGTCCACGCTCTTGCCCGGGTGATTCCGGAGCACCTTGAGCGAAATGCAGTCTGGCATGTCGGCGCGTAGTGATCTAGTGAGCTGCGCCTTGAGCGCAGCGGGCGTCTGCTCGGCGGCCTCATTCGGTGTTGCGTCTCGTTTGCTCTGTTTCGACTTGGCGACATCTATTTCCTTGGGCTTAGTGGCCTCCTTCTCCCTTGGCTCCTTCACCCTGGAAGCCCGCGATGGCGACTTGATGGCGCTCCTCGCGAGCTGCACGCTATCGTCCTCGGCATCTGGCGAATCACTCTTCAAGACCAGACTCTGCGATCTGGCACGGGTTACTCGCGTGCTATCAGGGGTCGTGCGGTCTGATAGGCGCGTCGACCGTCGCGATGCGATGGACGCACGGGCCAATGTAACGCTAGGATCCTGATCCTTGCTGGTAGTATCCGACCTTTCTCTTCGGTGTCCGCGCGCTCGCCTCGGAGATGGCTGTGCGGCGTGGGCTTCCTCCGAGGCATACTCAGCGATAAGAGACGACTGAGCTTCGGACGGCTGTGCCGACGAGTCTCGGATCTGGGATAACTCGTCGTTGGTAGGTGAAGTCGCATCGGCCTCATATGATGCCTCCAGGGAAGGCACGATGGTTTGTTGAGATTGGACCGGGGCTGTGGGTGTTGCTGTCTGGTTCTCTGCTTTCTTCCGAGCTTGCAACTGCCTCTCTTCTTGCATAGAGACCCGATTCTGCGATGGAGCTTCGTCATCCATCTCTGGCACGGTGACCTGGGTATTGGCCTCTGGGACCTCCGTGACCTCTGTGACCTGGGTCTCGACAAAGGACTGAGAGACGCTTTCAGCTTGTTGCGTTCCACCCGGTGTGAGCAGCTGCGCATCGTTCTCCTGCATGTCGAGGTCCTCGCTGTCTTGCGAGCTTCGCGCGTCAACAAGCTCGACCTCCTCATGTTCCATTGTAGGTGACAGCACCATTTCTTTTGACATAGTGTCATCCGGCCGGTCCATATCCATTACGTCTTCGGACACTGCCTGAAGTAAGTGCCCACCAGCAGCGGCCAGGGGCTCGGAGACGGACGTCTCAACCGCGATGCGTGATACTTCAATGATCTCTGTCTCTGTGGCAGCACCCGCTTGGCCAGCTATCTCGCTTTCTTGCGAGACTGGCCGCTCCTCGACAGTCTGCGTTGTCGTGATTATCGTGACCGTTTGATCCTCAAATATCATTGACTCCTCTTGCAGCTGGCTTTGGATGAGCTGCTCCTCGGTCATTTCATCCATATCCATGTCGGAGTCTTCATCTCTGGTCTTGTCAACGGACATCGCTTCAGTGTCATCCATGTCCACATCAGTAGGGCCAGGGGAGTCGCCGTTGGTAGACTCCATATCCACCTCGACCGGAGTGTCCGGGAAATTCGTGACTACCATGTCCATCTCAGACTCGATGACGGATCTTTGTTCCATAGTCATGTCTTGGTCGTCCCGATGGGATTGGCTCTCTTTCAGTTGAACCTCGGAGATTTCAACATCGATTTCAGCTACCTGAGATTCGATAATTTCCGATCTTTGTTCTTCGACTGACTCTTGGCCGACAACTTTGTCAAGTTGGGTCTTTTCCGTTTGCACTTCAGCCGCCTCGACTACCTTGACTTCGACCTCTGACGTCTGTCGACCATCGGTAACAGCGTGGATCCCCATGTAAGAGTCGACGGGTGTCTCCTTAGTTTGGACGTCATGAGCCTCTTCGGTATTAACAACCTCCTCTAACTCTTCCGGCGGGTTTTCACCATCGAATTTGTTCACATGGTCGGAAGGGAAGGTGTCTCCAACCTGTGATATGAAGTTTCTGCTGGTTCCGGATCCCGGCAAGATCGGCATCTCTTCGATTTCGGTTTCCACTGTAGCTGGGTGGGACAGAAGTGTCTGGTTGCCGTCTGTGGTGACTTCGGAGTGTTCGTCAGCTGGGATACTTGATTCTTCATTCACTGAGACTCGGGTCCCCTGGTCCGTCTTGACCGCTGTCGTGTGTCTGCTCTCAGGGGCTGGCTCGTCTGGTTGAGTCTTGGGTTCTTCGTCTTGAGCCTCTGACTCATTGTTAATGGCAAAACCTTCGCGAAATGATGCCTGTTTTTTTGTGCTGAGGTCGGCTGGGACTTTTGCAAAAAGCACAGCTTCCGTCTCCATTACTCCATCATCCAACCCCACGTTTTTGTCGATGTCTGTCCGTTCTGGAGTTTTCCGGTCAATCTGAACGTCATCCGCGGCCAAGTCCTCTTCCAACTCTTTCTCCAAGTCCGCCGCAAGTATCTCCGAGTCGCTCCTTGAGCTGGGTGGGGAAGAGTTTATTTGGAGGCCCATGGCCTGTGGCAGCTTGATGGGACTCATTGTCTCGAGATCGTCACCAGGCGTCCCTGAAGTCAAGTCCGGTGCAACCAAATCAGATTTAGAGGGCATTAGCCGAGGCATTGGTGTTGGCGTGCCGACGCGAGATGTCTCCTCCTCGCTCTCTTCGCTCGAGTCGCCAGATGAGCTTTGTTCGTCATATTCGTTACTGGCAGATTCTGCTCCGCTATCCTCCCTATCGCTCGGATGATCTTCTTCTATTTCATCAGTGGACCCGTCATATTGTGGCATTCGCCGTGTTTGAGCCGGAGTGGGCCGGGGAGGCGGAGCCTCGTCCTCGTCCTCGGAGTCCGAAAGCAGGCTGATTACCTCCGGCGCCCCCCCTCGTGATGCAGCGGGAGGTGGCTGATTCTCCTCGTCCTCGTCCTCGTTTTCATAGCCCTCCTCTTCGTCGTACTCATCGTATTCTTCTCCATAGTCCTCGGCATTCTCTTCAAGCTCGTCTTCCTCATTGTCCTGAGGTTCAGGTTCAAGAATTTCAGGCTCAATGATTTCGTCATCTTTCTCTTGACCATAGTCCGACTCTAAATCGGTACCTTCGTCGTCATCCTGGTTATTGCTGAGATTGCGGTAATTGGTAATGTCGTAGTCTCCACCAGAATCTTCAGTTTCGTGCTCGGCTTCACCTTCGCTGTCTTCGCTGCTGCTGCTACTGCTGCTACTGCTGCCTTCTTGCTCGCCTGCCACAGCTTCGTTGTCTGCATAATCAGAGGGTCTCTCGGCGTACGTCCTCGAAGAAAACTCCTCTTCGGGGCCATCTTCGTCTTCCGGAGCATGGTCTTCCTCCACTTTCAAAGCGGCCTGTTCGCCTTCTGGATCCTCGGAATCTTTCATCTGGACCTCGCGCTCTTCTGTCCAGCTGTCGCTGGCCATGGCTTGTGTCTGAGACTGCTGTCCCTCAGCTTCTGTATCCGCAGATCTTACAGGCGGCCCAGAATAGTGTGCGGATGTAAGCCCCCATGGAACTTGCTGAGGCTCGACAACAGCGTCCATAAGAACTGTATGATGCTCTCCTTCAAGGCTACGCTGTTGCGGATGGTCTTGATACGCGGCTATTTGCTCAGGCAAAGGCTCTGATGTGAGTGCGCCATGGTGCCCAAAGTTGGGACCATCGAGAAAAGATGCTGGGTAATGGCCATGCGTATCAAGACTGTGGTCAAGGCCCGCCTCGGGATATGCACTCGAATGCTCGTGGAATGGCCCTTCGGCGCCGTAATGTGACTCCATGTCTCCCTGGAGATCATGGCCAAACACCGGGCCGAGGGATGGGTGCTGAAAAGCTGGCGTATGTTGTTCATGAGCCGAGGTAAACATAGACATCGGCGCATGCTGTCCAAATGAGAGACCTGGCGTTGGGCCAGCATTTGGACTGGGATGTGGATCAGACTGAACCCCTGAGTCAACCATTGTTGATTTTGAAGGTGTCTGCCAGTACGATGCGTTCTCGCGAGCCTCCGCAGCAACTTGAACCTCCATTAGGGGACTCAGATCCCGCTCGATTGTCTGGCTGCCATCGTCGACCATTTTCGGCCGCGAAGGCGTGGCTACCGCCGTTTGTTCCAACGGTTGCTCCTCCACCATTGGCGTATCCGCGCTCTTTTCCTCTTCATGGTTCTCCGACTCGGGGCTCGGTGATTGACTGGCATATCTCCAGACTTCGCTGTATCGGCTAGTCTTTGGTCGCTTATTGGTACGCACTCTCGCGGCGACGTCTTCGTCGAAAATATCCATGCCGCCATCAAACAAAGACCCATACGACATCCGGGCGCGCTTGAGAAATGCAGGCGAAGCATATTCGTCCGCCTCGACGTTCCCATCTATGGGTCTTTTGCTAGAAGACACAATAGGGGTTGTTGTTCTCTCGGGTGTCTTCTCTTTCTCTGTGAACGGGTCGAGGGCCGATTGGGGCAGCTCAAGTTCGGGCTCTGGTTCGGGTTGGACTGGGTGATCGACATCGATGACCTTTACGTCATCGGAATCGCTGATTTTGGCCTTTAAAACTTAGCAACGAACATGCAAAACTATACCCGGCATACCTGAAGGAGCACCCTCTCTGTGAATCTCAACTGCCAATCCAGACTTGTCCCCGGAACACGCGTCTTGGAATCGTCCACAACGAACTCGGCTCCATCCAAGGACAGTGTAATCTCATCGCCGCTTCCAAGAGCTGCCTCGGCGATTGCCTTGGCACTTGATCCATCAAACTCGACGCGCACTTGGCCCTTGGCACGACGGAGTCTATAATCAGGCTCGGCGAGGAGGAAAGCAATGGTCTTCTTAACAATACTGTACGGCCATGTGATGGTAACGACACCCCGAGCAAAGGAATTCTTGGGATCCTGGATATTCGGGTTTAGTTGCGCAATCGGGATGCCTTCAGCAGCTTCGAGCTGCGCAGGTAGCTGAACGCCAAACATCGCGTCATCTGTCTCAGGACGCGGCGGAGCTGGTTGTGCTGAGAGGGAGGACGTTCTGGGCTATCAAGCGTCAGCGGTGGATGCGCATAAGGCAAGTATTTTGGTTGTTTATTTTAGGAGGGGATGAAGCGTGACCGGCCGCAAAGGTTGCTTCTGTGGTTCGGCATCGTCGTGAACAAATTGGTGGTGGTGGAAAGTGGAAGCTCTAGCTGCACCGCGATTTCCTGTGGGTCCAGGCTACGAATACAAATAGCAGGCGGTGTGGAGCGCAAGATGGAAGGGGCAGGTGATATCTTATCGATAAACACTATTCGGCTGCCTTCCGGATGAGTCACATGACGAAAAGCTTGGGTGAACTTCACGTACCTACCTCTGTACGGAGTAGGCCCTAGCTTAACTTCTACCATCCGGACCAAACTAGGCAGGTTCGAGTGCACTTACTATGTATTTTATCCAAATTAACCATCCACTGAGTTGTACTATAGGAGACATGGTTTGCGTCTTGGGGCATGCCATGGTAAGGATCTCAGTCGCCCGGCAGTGTCCACAATTGTGTCCGGAAGGGCCCGATTAGGTGATTTGCCGCCGATATAACGCATTGTACCCCGTGGGGCATAGTCTGTTGTCGCGTCGCCTTTAAGACCACCGATTCATTCCTGCAAACAAACGGAGAGGCGCGCGTATCCGCCTTGTGTCTTACATCAACATGACTGCCCCGTTCGACATCAAGAAGATCGCCGTCATCGGTGCTGGGCCAACCGGCTTGGCGGCCGCAAGATACCTTTCAGCGCAGGGAACATTTGAGACTGTGGTTGTCTTTGAACAGCAGGCCGAAGTAGGCGGTGTCTGGAACTACAGCGAACACCCGACCACATCTATTCATGTGCCTCAGACTGATCCATTCTGTCCGCAAGACCCTCCGCTCCGGCCCGGGTCCGGCGCGCCTCCCGTGTTCCCTACCCCAATGTACGAGTCACTTCACGCCAACACCGTCAAAACGACAATGAACTACAAAGATGCGCCTTTCCCAGATGACACGTGGGTGTTTCCGTCTCGCCGGTCCATTTACAATTACCTGGTGGAGTACGCTAAAGACGTCCACCATCTCATCAAGTTCTCCCATCAAGTCAAGTCACTGGCCCTGCAGCAGAAGAACGGCAGAGATCAATGGGATCTCGATGCAGTTTGCACCATCAGCGGTCGCAAGTTCAGCGACACCTATGATGCGGTTGTGATCGCCAATGGGCACTACGACGTCCCCTTCATTCCTGATGTGAAGGGTATCGAGGCATTCCACAAGGCTCACCCATCAACCATCCTGCATTCCAAGAATTACCGCGTTCCTAAGGCCTTCACGGGGAAGAAGGTGATTGTGGTCGGTAACGGACCGTCAGGTCTAGATATTGCCCGTCAAATCAGCCCGGTAGCAGACAGGGTGTATCTGTCTGTCCGGCATCCGACCCCACCGGACAAGGTCCATCATGTTGGCGTGACCGAGGTTCCGCGCATTGCGGAGTTTGTGTCGGAATTGAGGGCTGTTGTTTTTGAGGGGGGGAAGATTGAGAAAGATGTCGACGCTGTAATCTACTGCACCGGCTTCTTCTTCAGCTTTCCGTTCCTCCCTGAGCTGCTCAAGCCGAATCTTTTGACATCCGGCAGAGGCGTCCGAGGCTTGTACAAGCACCTGTTTCTCATACAGCACCCAACACTCGCCTTTACCGGTTTACTCATGAAGACGGTGCCTTGGCCAGTGGCCGAGAACCAGGCTGCAGTCCTTGGGGCGGTTTGGTCGAACGGGCTGAGGTTACCAACAGTCGAAGCCCAGGAGACGTGGGAGCTCGACCTCTTCAAAAGACGTGGCGACAAGAACATACATGTATTGCTCGATGATGGAGATGATGGTCGCTACCTCAACATGCTGCATGATTGGGCGGCGCAGTCGACGACGAAAGGCAAAGAACCTCCGTACTGGCACGACGAGCAGTTTTGGGAGCGGGGGATCTATTGGCCGAGCAAACAAGAGTTCGAGAAGCGAGGAGGGACTGCGACGACGCTTCGAGAGCTTGGTTTTGTGTATCCAGGAGTGGGGAAGTGGATGCACCTTGGGCCGAAGCTGTAGAATCCCATCGTCAGTAGCAAGCGACAGAGTCTAGATCATCATGCGAGTACACCTTTTTGCTTCGAGCAAGATCAAGCCTCGCCAATCGTGGTGAGATGGTCGCGCAATGCCCAAACAGTGCACCTTGAGCGACGCGCCCTGGAACCCTGCGTGACGCTTGTCTACCGAGCTCCAGCCAAGCTCCACGACCCCTCGTGTTCAATCTAAGAGCTCCAGGGGAGGTAGGCCGAATTCGAAGTAGCGTGCGACAGGGTAGCTGTTAGGCGAAATGGTTCCGAGCGCGTTTCCGGGCCAGCGGTGGTTTAATGACGGCAGGGGAAACATTTTTTCTTCTTGTCTTTTCTTGTTAGGCAGTCAGAGGAAATGAGCCGAGCCAGGTCTCGGAGTCCATCGCCGCTGCTTGGTTGTGACGCGACTATTGGGAATTTGGACACGGGAATGTGTCGAAAGACGATGTCCCAGAACACCGCAGAGCTGCATCGGCGATCAATGGCAATGGGCCTGCGACGTGTCGACATTCTCCTCCTTGGTTCTTGGGTGCCACGGTGCTCAGCTGTCGCTAGCTACCCAGTCAGTCTACTAGCGACAAGGTAAGGTCACCGCAGTGGGGGATGACGATCGCCGGAAGCGACTAGTGTGGGCTGGCGCCGTGCTCTGATGTAAGTCGTCCCTGTCGAGAATCGCGCCACCTATAACCACTAACGAAAAGACTTTGGTGACAGCTTGCAGAGCTTTGTTTGACACCGTCCGTGTGCGGGCCGTGTGACCTTATCGAAACATGCAGGTCTGGCAGGGGAATTCCATGTGTCCGAACATCGGTTACAATGTCGTGCAGCCTGTCATCCCATGTCCAGATTCCTCTACGGATAACATGGTCGGTGCAGTAACGTACCGAGACATACCAAAGCATCAAGAAAAAAATACCCCGTTTGGAACAGCCCGAACCGCGTTCGGAAACTGGCACCCTGCTGGTCCAAGACGTAGAGGCTGGCGGTGGGCGCATCAACACCAAACAGGGACACCCATCACAGAACCAGCATGATGATTGCGGAAGACGTGAAAAGGCGGCGGTGGCATCATCTCTGCCGCATGGGTGTCCTAGAGGTCTTCAGCATTAGTTATGCAGGACGCAGCAGCATAAGGAGCAAGCAGAGCCTACCGCAGTCCGGTCCGCTCAGACGGCCAACGACGCGAACCATTCTCGCGACACGTCGAGGTGCCGCGCGAAGAGGATCGGCGGGGACACGACGTGGACGGATTCCGGTGGCCGATTCGATAGTCGTGGTATAATTAAACCTGGTCTGGCGCGTGTGTCGGGTTCTCAAGACAGACACAGACTGGGCCGGGTTGGCTGGAACAAGGGTGGTGGATCTTGGAGGCAGGCAGGCAGGCAGGCCTGTTTACCTAGTTTAGAACAGCTGCATTTCCAACACACACACCCATGTAATGTACCACACCCGCTGCGTCCGGGGGCTTCGGTACCTGGCTCTCCCACCCCCATCCCCGTACCTACTGCAACCAATATCCGTTAAATCTCATTAATAAATCTCGTCTCTCTTTCGACCACGCCGAACTGCTAATCTCTTTTTCACTGGCCCTTTACCCTTCCCTTCTCTTCCCTTCCTGGTGTCGTTGTTGTGCCTGCGAACCCTCGCGAAACATCCCCAGTTGCCTTGTTCTTTCTTCATTCACTATCGCTCCCTACCAATCTGCCTGCCTACCCTGCCTTTCTTTCCTTGAATACATACACACATAACATCTGCAGCATCCAGGTACTCACTCTAGTCTTCCTACATATTATATTCTACCTTGTTCAACAACACCTCCCCCCGGATTCCTGTGCTTCCTTGCATCTTTCATCTTCAAGAACCCATACCGCGCCGCACCGCGCCCCGTTCTCCTTTTCCACCATCACCGACCCTCTCTTGCGACTACTCAGGTGCACAACGGCATCGCTTTCCGACGGAGCTACTTCGAGTGCGACCAGCCTCTTTCTCAACTCTTGACAGTCAAGAACACTAGACAAGAGCGAAACACGACCCAGGAAGGGACCCCCGGCGGCCTCTTTATGACGAAAGTCAACAAGCACCACCGATGATTCACGACATGGCCATTCTCATCGAAGACATCTTCTTCCCAGGCTCATAGAAGCAAGCCATGTCTGCTTACTCGACAAACCAACCGATCGTTCGACACCTGAATTCACAACCAACATTATGACCGACCCCCTACCGCCGCCCATTACGCCTGGGCTGGGCCAGCACCTGCGCCCGCCCAGGCGCCAGTACCGTGTCTCCGATGAGCATTCGCCCAGCCGTGCCCGAAATACCGACGACCTGCTGAGTCGCCTCTCGCCCAAGACCGCGGTCGAGATGCTTCAAATGCCCAACACCGAGCTGAAGCATTGCCTCGACAACTCTACCGCTAGCGAACAGGAATTCGCTTTGCGCGCCGCGATGGCCAGTCGCAGAATATACGAGTGGCTCGAGGAGCTCTCCGACTGGCCCTGGCCGGCTTCCAGCGGCTCTGCTGGCTTTGAAATGCCAGATGCAACAAAGACACAATTTGACGATGCCGCTGCCTCCGATACTGAGTACCTGGGGTGCCTTCCGGCTAAGGATGTGGCTCGATACGAGCAGCGCGTTGACGGCATCTCTCATGACATGGACCAGCTACGTATCGAGGACATCAAGAGTCATGTCATGCACACACACATCCTCCCGCTTTCTAGGCCTGGGACACCCAATCTGGATTCGCGGTCAGTCGCGTTGGCGCTCTCTTACAACCGGATGGACGATTTGACGGCCCTTCTAACCGCAATTATTATCCAAGCACTGCCGAATCTGTCCAAGCTGTGTCGGCTGCTAAGAGTCTGGCACATTCGGCTTTCTGTGCTCCGCCGCATACCTGCGCTGTTAACTGGAATTGCAGAGGCGGAATTTGCCCTGGAGTCTGCGTGGAATGTGCTGTCATCTCCGGCAGGAACGCCGATCGAGAACAACCTCGAACAACAAGCGCAAGACGACTTCTCGCGATTCAAGCAGGCTTTCATCGTGGTCAAAGAGGTAATGGAGAAGCAAATCACCAAATCTGGCCGCAACCTTGACTTTATGCTTGACAACCTCGAGGGGTTGCAGGACACACTGCCTGAAATCTGGCTTGACCGCATGGAAGCCGTTGAGCGTAACTACGCCGACTGGGTGGCCTCTGGCGAGCAAAAGATAAGAGAAGGGGAGTGGCGGCAAATGGCCATTGCCAAGGTTCAAGTTGAACACCCCTTGACTCTGCCAGTTGTCGACGAGGATTCAAACACTGTCACCTTACCCGTCCCCATCACCATTAACCCCCCGGAAGAGGAGACGAGGGAGATGAGCCACTCTGACACTTTCAGTGAGGCCACGCCGGCACAATTCGATAACACACATGAGAAAGACACAATCAAGCTGTCCCTTTCACAGCTGCAAACACATAGAACGGTACAGCCGCTTGTCAGTGGCTTCGAAGGCCCCGGCGAGGTTCCGAAGCCCAAACGAGCTCCTTTGGCCGAGGTTCTAAATGAAAGCACCCAAAAGGTCTGCCCACCCGAAGGCAACAAGCAGTCTGTCGTGTCGAAGCTTAGAGCAGTTTTTGAGAGCAAAACCAGATCAGAGTCGCCGTTTTTCGAAGACGTGGAGGTTTTGTCTGACACACCAGATGACGAAGACGAGATCCAACTACCCCCTTTGATCCGTCCAGGCCGACGTGGCAGTGACGCTTCGGAGTTGTCGACGGTCGTCCATGGCCACACCAGCCTGCTAGCAGACGGGTCCAGTGACATGCCCGAAGTCTCTGCCTCGCCGCCTCTGCCGCCTCTGCCGCCTCTGCCGCGTCAGAATCGTCTTGATACCCCGAGTCAGAAGTCCGCCAACCGTTTCATGGGCATCAGTCCCCCAAGCTCGCCCCCGTTCCTACCCAGCATGCGAGATGATAGCGTCAGTCCAATGATTAGGCCTCAGGACGAGGGCTTGCTGCCAGCGCTGCCTCTTGAGTCGTCCTTCATGGAAGAGGACTACGACCACTCCTTCACCAGCGTGGGAACACCAAGAGAGTCCAACGCATCCGACGACCACCTTCGCCAGCAAATCAGCGACATCTTGGAGTCCATCCCTGCCAACATCAAGCTGGCCAAGGCCACGCCCAACGTCGATCTGAACCCACCACCGCCGGACCTACCCTCGAAGAAGCTTAGAAAGCCCTCGCGGGAGACTATCAGACGCACAGGCTCCAGCATGTCCATGGCGTCAAGAGCGTCCTCGCGTGCCCCCACGCCGTGGCTGACCCTTGCGCCAGCATACGCCAAGAACCCCAGGCCCAGGCGTTCCCAGAGCAGAAACGACATCCGAGTCTACCACCTGTCCCGCTCCACCGGTGAAGCCCCGATCAAGCTCTTCATCCGCTGTGTCGGTGAGCACGGCGAACGGGTCATGGTGCGTGTTGGCGGTGGGTGGGCCGACCTTGGCGAATATCTCAAGGAGTACGCGACCCATCACGGCCGTCGTTCTACCGGCCCCGTGGAAACAGCCAAGGTCGAGGTTCAAGACGTGCCGCGCGCTAGCAGCCACGCCGCTAACTCGAGCCCTCCGAGCCGACCAGCATCGGCGCTGGAGATGTCTCCCATGACGCCACTCAACGTCCGAAAGTCTAGGAAGTCTTTCGGCGCTGGGGACGCTTCAGGTTCATCTGTTCCAAGACTCCTTCCCAACACGCCGGCGGTCCCACCCATCCCAGACAAGTATACCCCGTCTTCGGAGGACTCCAACCGGTCACGGTCCAGCTCTCACATCAGCTGGGAGGAGGAAGGCTCTTTCCTTGGTCTTGCGGGTCCCACAGGCCGCAAGGTCGAGATGAGCGAGGAGAGTCGGGCGTGGGTTGAGAGCGTCAAGGAGAAGGTGCGCCTTGCTAGCGGTGAGTCGCGCGGCACTTCTCAGTTTGGTGACATGGGTAAGGTCGGGGGAACGAAACGGCTTTTCCGGAAGGGTTGAAAAACAACGGGCTTGCGCAAAACGACACAGGAGGCGCAATCGGCAATTTGTTTTGTTTCGGGAGGGAGTTCGACTGTCTGATCGGACGAGACGAGACGAGACCACTCTACATGATGGACGGGGGCAATTAGGCAAGCTGCCTTCACGTGATACATGGAGTTGGGGGAGTGTCTTTGACTCTCATGAGGCGTAAATCACCATGGAGGATCATCATTTCATTATGTCACCGGGGGTTGGGAGAGGCGTCTCGCCATATCGGCATAGCGTGGCTTGTTTTCACATTTCCTTAGTGGGACACTTCATATCATTGCCAACAGTTATTTCCTTGCTCTCCTCTTCGCACGAATACCCCCTTTCTCCTTGCTTGAGTCAGTCCCAGATACATGAAATCGAACAAGTTCGTACTCATCGTGCTAACAAAACGCGGTGACATAAATAGCAGCCTTCAGCTGACGTGTAAATTCGAAGCCACCTGCGACAGCTACATGGGGGGGTCGGTCCTGACTCAAGTATGAGTGACATCCCATCCCTCCTCCTCTTTTCAGGCCTAGTTAGATCCAAATCATTCAAACCCCAGACGGACGCACCCGTCCGTCTAGGACTAGGAGTATACCGTACACCCCTGTCCGCCTTACTTACCCACCTACCTACCCATCATCGTGCATGCACTCCGCACAACGCGTCCCCAACCGGACAGTGTGATCAAGGCACGACGACGGGAAGTGGGATAATCGGTGATGACAGAACCCGTAACCCAAAATCCCAACGTCAGGCCTGCCTGGCCGACCCGTGGAAAGCAGGAGGGTGGGAAGGAGGGGTGGCGTCTGAGGATGAAGCCCGAGGACGGGACAGTTCAAAGGAGGAAGCTTTTACACTTCTGACCATCCGATGTCCAGCTTGAGGAAGGGGGTGGACTTGTGGTAGACGCTACCTGCCATCGTTTCCAGAGTCCAGGGAGATACCTAGGTAGGTCAATAAGACGCCGTTGGACCTCCGCCGGCCCTTGGGGAACTTGAGCTTATCCTTTGATGAGTACCTAGAGGGGTGTGTGAATGGGCCGGACCGGGACCATATACACCCCTCTCCAAGCCATATACATGCTGTAATCATGTTGCGTCGCGACTTGCATTCCCGGGAGACGTCTGTACTTTTACGCAGCATGGCAACAAGAACCGCCCCCAGCCACCCTGTGCCCTGCTGAGCTGTGTTGAACTCGATTCCCTAGCGCCGCTCCCGGCCCGGGTTTTGTTCGTCGTTTGTCTCACGCACGGCGGAGAGTCAGTCAGACTAAGGGGGGGGGGGGGGGAACGATCCTCACGGGGAAAACTCTGCGCATGCGCCCGCCTGCCCAGTCCGGTCTAGCCCGAGAGACGATGGCTGGAAGCCCCCCTCCTCCTCTTCTCCCCTCCCAACAGGTTCCGAACTCCCCCCCCAACACACTGCGGACAGTTCACCAGTTGGAGACGGAATTCTTGGGGCAGCCCTCTTTTGGGGGGAGGGGAGCTACGGCGCCGAGTGGGGTTCGTCTGGTGCGGAGAGAATTTGGGGGATCTGCGAAACTTCCACTGCCAGAATTGGGGGCGATCCAAAATGTTACTTGCTTAACTTCATGATAGGCACGTTGCCAAGGCAGTCCCTCCTTAAGGTCGCATTAACTGCTCGACGAATTCATGTCGAAGGCCATCGCGGGGGTTAAATTCCTCTACAAGCTAAAAGGACGAATGGACAGTGAAAATGGAGGCATAAATGTATTTCTATGTCGCGTTTTCATGACTATTAAATTACGCGTTCCCCCATGTCTAAAGTTGTAACCATATGTCGGGAATCAAAGACGGACGCGACTAAGCGCTCGATAGCGGCGCCATGCGGGCGCCTTCGTGTAAAAGTGTTGTCATCCTTTTGGTGATGATGAGATTGTGATCCCTACGCTCATATCTCGGGATGATGAAACCAAGGCCCTAAAGTGCCTATCCAAACGCCGAAACCTAATCCGTTGTGAACATGCCAAGTACCCCTGTCCAGGCCTTTTGGACCGTAAATGCAACCCAATCTGTTGTTCTTCGCACAATTCTAGATACGGCTCTTTTCGGAGAAACTGGCAGGGTCGTAGACACGCTCCTTGATCCAGGCATCAAGGGCGACGTCGCCCCACTCCTCCCACTCGACCCACTGGGACTCGGGCAACGTGGAGACGCCGTCACGGCGGGCAGACTTCATGACCTCGCGGGCGACGAGCACACTGGCGTCACGGACACGCTCGATGCGGGGATAGATGAGACCCTTGTGGATCTCGTCGGCGGTGAGACCTGCGGCAAGGGAGGCAGCAGAGGTGTAGACCATGTCGTCGGTGACCTTGGAAGCCTTGGCCAGGATGGCGCCAAGTCCCAAGCCAGGGAAGACGTAGACGTTGTTGCCCTGGTTGGGGTGGTAGGTAACAGCGTGGCCGTCAGGGGTCTTCATTGTGAAAGGGGAGAAAGGCGAGCCGGAGGCGAAAATGACGGTGCCATCGGTCCACTGCACGGCCTGTTCGAAGGTGCACTCGGCCTTGGTGAGAGGGTTGCTCAGGGGGAAGAGGACGGGGCGGCGGCCAAGACCACCAGAGTCGACAGAGGCCTTCAAGGCGCGGACGACGGACTCGGTGAAAACGCCAAAGGTGGCAGTGAGACCGATGAGCGCGGTCGGCTTGACGTACTCAATGACCTCCTCGAGCGTGCGGAACTGGTGGCCGCTGTTGTCGTTACGGGCAAAGTACTTCTTGTGGTCGGCAAGCTTGTCGCCGCGATCCTTGGTGACAAGACCCTTGGTGTCGACGAGCCAGAACTTGTCCTTGGCGACCTGCTCGCTGAGGCCACGCTTGGTGTAGTACTCGACAAGCTGCTTAGCGACACCGACACCGGCGGAGCCGGCACCCATGAATACGAGGCGCTGCTCCTCAATGGGGACGCCTGAAAGCTCGACAGCGTTGATGTAACCAGCGAGGACGACAGCGCCGGTTCCCTGGATGTCATCGTTAAAGCAGCGGTACTTGTTGCGGTAGCGGTCGAGATAGTTGAAAGCCTTCTCGGACTCGAAGTCCTCGAACTGAACCGTCATGTTGGGGTACACATCAGCGACGGCCTCCATGAACTCGTCCATGAAGGCTTGTTGCTCGGCCACGGGGACGCGCTTGGAGCGGATACCCAGGTAGAAGGGATCCTTCAGGTTGGTCTCGTTGTTGGTGCCGGTGTCGAGAACAATAGGCAGGGTGTTCTCGGGGTGGATACCGGCAGCGCCAGTGTACAGAGCAAGCTTGCCAATCTGGGATTGTTAGCCGTGCACTGTGGTAGAAGGAGCATGGAAAAGACACTGACAGAGATACCGACACCGTTGACACCGAGGTCACCGAGACCCAGAATGCGGGAACCGTCTGTGACGACGCAGATCTGGGGGTTGGGGTAGGGCCAGTTACGGAGCATGGTGCGGATGGACTTGCGCTGCTTGATGGAAATGTACAGGGCCTCGGGGCGGGTGTATAGGGTAGAATACTGGAGGCAAACATCACCGATGGTGGGGGTGTAGACGAGAGGCATGAGCTCGCGGATGTTGTCCATAAGCAGACGGTAGAAGAGGTCAAAGTTCTGGGCCTTGATCGAAGACAGGTAGAGGTACTTGTCGACGTCGGTCTGGCGAGTGCGAATCATCTTCATGGCCCGCTGACATTGGGTCTGAAGGCTCTCCATGGTGTGGGGGATGAGGCCAGTGAGGTTCTTGTTGACACGCTGCTCGGGGGTGAAGGACAAGCCTGATTCGACCATGGCGGTTAGCTTAGAGGTGGTATGGATATGAGAACGAGGATGGAGAAGTTGAGAAGTGAGACGACTCGCGCGTCTCGAGAGTAGGGAAGCCATGACGATTTAAAGTGCTGAAGATGATGTTGGGAAGAAGGAAGGGAGGCTTATGTGGACGGACGGGTGCAAAGGAAGGGATACGGGCGTGTTAGGTTGGGGAAGCCAGTGCGTGCAGTAGGTTTTTTGTGGTGTGTAAGTGGAGTTGGCTGCGATCAACTCACCTTTGTTCCAGAGGGGCTCGGACAGAACCTGGTATGCGGTGGCCTGAGTCTTGGGCACGTATTCAGTGGCACGGTATTGCTGGACCTCGCCGAAGGTGTTCTGGGCGTATCCGCGGTGCTGGTCGAGGGCAGCCATTCTCATCTTCTCCTCAATGGCGGAGATGTCGACGGCAGACATGGGGTTGAAGTCAGTCATCCTGCGACTGGAGATGGACATGCGCTTGTTAGATATAGACGAGCGCGAAGAGCGGGCAGAAATAACGGACGACGGCGACGGCGAATGGGACCGGGGCGTAGAGATGTCTGAGGAGCTGGCTGAGCTGAAAGGATACGACGCCATTGACATTACCGGCGCATGTATCGGTGGGAGAGACGCAGAGAAGAAAGAGGAGGCGGAAATGGGCGACGGGGTGAGGCAATTAGTAGTCGTGTGAGCTCGGAGGCGAAGCAGACGAGCGTGGTGAGGAGTATGAATAGTGGTGTAATGGGACCGGCCGGTACGTGTTATTAGTCGTTGAGAAGGAGGAGGAGGGCTCTCAGGAGCAAATTGGGGAGAAGGTGTAGGAGAGTAATTTAGAGGGTGGTGAGGGCGTGGAGCAGCAATTGTGGTGGCATCGGATTGAACAGCAGAAAAGAAAGGCGATATGTTCCCTGCAAACGAACCGCGGACGAGGAAAAGTCGGCTTAAAACCTTGTGAAGCGGACCAGTTCGCGATGGAGGCGGCAGCCAGGTACCTCGACTTATACCCATGTGGGCGGAGGATCTGAGAATGATAGGGAGAAGGGGGGTTTCAAGGCAGTTTCAAGAAGAAGGGATGACAGCAAAGCTAGACGCAGAGGTACCGGGTACTTGGTGGGAGCGTGGACGCGGGAGACGGGCGGACGAGGAACAAGAGCTGGGTTGGGATGGCGCACTCTGGAGATGGGATGGCGGCAAGGGATGTGGGAGAGAGCGTGCGCGAGGAGCTCCAAGCTTCGATTCGAATCGCCGTTGTGTGATGTGCGTCCGCGACGGTCCAGGAGAAGGGAACGTAGGCCGTATCGTACCCGAGATGGGGGGTCGGACAGGGTGTGTGAATGTGTGTGGGTGTGGCAGGGTGTGCAGCGTGGTAGACTAGGGGTGGAAGGTCGACGGGGGGTAGAAGTCGAACCGGGGTGAGTGGGATAAGACGGAAGCCAGACCCGATCCTAGGAATTGGCAATTTCTTTTTTTCTTCTGGTTGATGGTTGTTTCTCTGCTTCCGGTGCCCGGTTTTTGGTTGAATTGGAGAAGGCCGAGTGGAACTTTTCAACTTGGAGTAAGGCAAGGCACTGAGTGAGGTCCACGGCCAACTTCAGGCGCTAAGACAGGGCGTGTTCGAACGTGAACCAGGGGCTAGAGGGGCGTCGGTGAGACGACGGGAGGCACGGCAGGTTGCGTACTTGACGACGCCGGGACGGTGTATCCGGCAGGTCTTGGACAGGAGGCGAGTTATGGAGTACGCTAGCAAAAAGTATGATTCTGTCAGCTTCTGACATGACAGCACACTCACTGTGTGCTTGGTAGGCAATGGATAGATAGGTAGGATGTTGATTGGCATCGGCGGTGCGAGTCAAACGATGAGGGATGCAGCGTGACGGATCGTCCGTGATGGGGAGATCGTAATCATCTACCTACCTTCCATAGAAAGCTACGACAGATGAGGTGAGGCGAAGTGAGCTGACGGAACCCGAAGATGGCCTAAGAAGAGCGTGGGATGTCAGCCCAAAGCAACTAACGGCGAGCAGGCCCAGCCCGGCGTGTCCGGCGGGCGGACGAGTGGGGTCGTGCTGTGCTACCCGTGTAAATCAGAAAGATGCCCGTCGATTGATTGCTGTTCTGTTCCTTCCAAGTGAATCAGTTATGTCGGTCGGTTCCAAAGATTGATTGATTGATTGTTCCCTGTCTGGCGGCGGCAAGAACAAGTTTGATTAGATGACCCTCGGCAACAGCAGGTAGGTGCGTGACTGGCACATAGTACGCGAACCTACCTGTCGTTGTATTTCTAGTCAAGAAGGCGTTCCTGCCGCACTATGTCGGTATGTGATTATCGGATGCCTCCTCCGACAATCGGACTGATCTTGCCTCAGTCAGACCGGGTCGCTGTTGCTCTACATACCTAGGTACCTGCCAACTGCCTACTACTTACCTGTATTATGTGCAAACTAACTGAGATGACTATTCGTACATGCATCCATCCATCGTCAACGCCAGTCGGTCCTGTCCCGACTGACTTGTTTAGGTTAGGTACGGACATTAGTCGCCCTACATTGTTCGTTTGGCTGACTGTCCAATGCCCTGCCCGTATCCGTGGACTACATTACATTACCTAAACTACCTATTCTTCCCGGCCATACCCTGCCTTCCAACCCATGTCCTCCTCTAGGTGGCTCCACTCAGCAGCAACTTCACAAATCGCACCAAGACACGCATTAAGACGTCGATACGGCCTCGGACCCGTGGATGGGCTCTCTTGCGTATCGTCGTCATCCACCTACCTACTCGTACCTGCACCTAACACTGGCTAGCTATACTTCGTTCAGACCCTAAATGCCCTGTGCTTGTGCTTATCCTTGTGCTTGTGCTCGTGCTGGCACCGGCACCGGCACTGACACTGGCACTGACAATGGCACTGGCACACCCTTTTGTTGAGAGGCCCGCGCCTCCAAACGGGTGAGGATGCGCGATGTCGGCACAAACACTGAGAACCCGACAAGTACGGCACAATGACTTACCTAGTTGAGGCTGTCGGCATCTTGCCACCCACAAGTCAGCCAGCCATGCAGTTCGGCTCGGTGTATGTACGTACATCAATCGTCCTTGCACTTACGCATCGCATCCTCGGCCCTGCCGCGCCTTGCAGCTGCATCCCGCCCCCATCACAACGATCCTTGGGCTACTCCACCAGCAAATGTCCACTCTTGTCTTTCTTTCATATGAGGTGGGAACGCCTCATTCATACTACATCGTATCACTCCACCGCCGACCGGACATCTCACCGATGCTAACTCTTTCTAGTTATGATCCATCCGGCCTCCTTCGACCTGTAAATCGCCGTCCCATGATGGTCTCTCGGGACGGGCGCGGAACTAAGTATGCCATTCTACCCCAATCCCCGACTTGATGCCTGGCCAATACCTTTCGCGTCGCACTTTCTACCCGCAAACAAGGGGACAATCGCCGATGGCTAATGCGTTAACCTACTCCACGCCGATTGACCATCGTTGGGAAAAGCAAAGTGTCGCAATGCCAATTATTGAAACGCGGAGAGTCGAGCAGGAAAAATCTTGTCTTCAACATCCAGCCAATCATGGCCATGACATTGTGCTGGACGTTGCCCTCTTCAGGCTAGTCTGTGTCCCGACGTCCCGAACCGTTGTCCTCGACAGCTGGGCGTCCGTCCCGGGGCAAGTGTAGGAGTGCGTCGCACTGCTGTGCTGGGGGGTGGCCTCCGGCCGACAGCCTGTTGGGTCGGCCGTCGGAAAGCTGACCCCTGCTGTCTTGCAATGCGACGGTGTGCCTGCAGGTGTGCCCCCATGCCCCTTGGCATTCTCCGGACCCCTTCTGGAATCAGGCTGACCAATTTGCAAGCCGAGCCTGAACAGACGGCGCTCGCCAGACCGATCGATTCCTCAATGGATACGGATTCAGCAACACAAACGCTCGGCCGGATATCGTGACAACAGTCTGTTGGGTGATTTGCAGTTCCCCTCATGCAGACATTCGACTCCATAATATCAATATCGTACGTCAGAGCGTCCGGTATTCCGTATCCCGCAGGCTGGGCATTGGGCCTCTCGTGTTCGACACCTGCTTCGGCGCCGTTTACCATGTACCCGCCATCTTCACACCATGCCGTGGGCTAGGTGGACCAAAGGCCCCCCGAATCTCCAACTCATCAAAGACGGCAAAAAGGGGGAACAAGTTGAGAAGGAAGCACGAGACCGCTGCAGGGGTGTGGTATGACTCTCCCTCCAGGGTGCAAAATCTACGAGCTCCCGACTTTGCCCGATCACACTCCACATTGTCTCCACTATAACGGCAAGCCACAGCAGACTACATCCGCAGCCCACGCCAACAACAAACCCCGCCGGTACCGAAAGCCAAGCCCTGGCTCCAGAATTTTCATGCCCCCTGATACCTACCCTACAGGCATTGGCTTCCCTGACCGGGCTACCTTTCCCCCCCTTCCCCCACTCTTGTTCGCAATAAGCATCTTGCCCGCATTAAACGAGGACTTACACGCGTCAAAGGCCTCCTCTGCTACGTAGAGTCTCGACTCCCCCCTCCCCCCCCTCCCATCTCAAACACCAAGTCGCTTGCAAATCTCGGTTTCGGTCAGTCTGAAGCACGCACAGGAAGTTATGCCCTAGTGCTACTCTCAACCTTGACTGGCCAAGACGAGCCTATTGGTGACAGCACTTGGGATCGCAGCTTCAGACGAAACCATGTTAAATGGACGACGACCATGTTGCTACATCGACCGCTGTCGCGCGACCAAGTTCACGGTACTTGAACGCGCTCATGGCGTTCATCTCGGCGCAATGCCAACTTCGGCCACTGCATGTCTAGGCAAGAGCTCGGCGCGGTTCCGGTGTGATTCTGCACCGTCGAGGTCCGTTAGAAACAGGCGGGTGACCCGAGACTCGGGGCACAACCTTGCTTGCAAAATCGCGCGCCTGTGGATTCATGAAATAATAATGACCCTCAACATTGGTCTTGGCAGACGATCCTGATTTTGCGCCGCCATAACATCCATCGACTGCTACTACGAATACGTAGGAAATGGCCCAAGACATCATCGTAGCAGCGGCTAGCGTATCGTGGTCCACCCCAGATTCCCACACGTGCTGAGACAACCTTCTTCACCCGCGATCCTCTGGGTAGATAGAGCCTGGCCTTGGCGAGCTTGGCGTCTGGACCATGTCGCCAAGCTTCTTGTCAACAACGATCAGACGTGTCAACCTTAACCCAACATTTTACGATCTATCTCACCGCTTTGGTCACGCCGCCGTCCACCTGACGAGGCACCTGACGTCAACCACGGTATATATTATCTAAGACGTTTCCTTCTCCTTCACGTTCCCAACAGCAAAGAAGGCATTATTAATGCTGGCGAATATCGCCGTATTTCAAATGCTGCTCAACGACAACCCCTTGCGAGAGCCTATCAACGACACGGATAAACGTCGGTCTCCAGATACTTGCCGTGTCGCATAAATTGCCAGCCATCCCGTACAAGTTTCCAGACGAACGCCTCTAGAAGGCTCCACCGGCGGCTCTTCCAAGCTAGAGACTAGAGATTCAGACCAGCCCCGGCCCCGCATGGAGCTAGATGCTAGATATGGAGAACGTCACCCCGCACGATGCAATTTCGAACGGTCGTTCTTCCGAGAAGCTCCGTTAGTCTCCGTGACTCGGAACTGATTTGACCCGCCGGCCAATATCTGGTTGATGGATATTTTTACAATTAATGGAAGGAAGAAACTGATTTTTTACTCACCCATCTCATCCCGGTCTCCACACCTCTCGGGCACCAATGAAACGCTAATAAATGCATGGTCACATTGGGATTGCTGTTCTTAATTGGATCATTCTGTTGCTAAAAACTCTTCTATTTTGCGAAATTTTCGGACATCGTCCGGGTCCGCGATGGGAATACCAGATGGTCATCGTGACAGTTAGAGTTTTGTGCGTCCACGTCCGCCCCTCATCACCACAACAACCAACCTCGTGATCAAGCCTCAGCGGCGAGCTGCCTGACGTGCTCTCCAAATCCTTCCGACAGATTCAGCAGAGCTAGTCATGGAGCTCCTCACGGAAGAAGCCGACAGGTTTGGAAAGCGTCGTGAGTAGTGGCCTATGAGGACACCATGTTCCACAAACTGTTCCACAAACCCTTGCTTGACGTGATGAACTGACCGTGCTGTTCCCAATGGCTGGCAAGAGCCTCTTCGTCGATCCGCCGGAAGATCTTGGGGTTGTGGGGAGAAAGATATGTTTGTCTGGTTTGCGACATCGGCCCTGCGAAGAAACCAATCGACTTACACGGTCCTCCCTGCCCCCCCCCCCCCCCCCAGCTTTTCTTCCAATCTGCGTTACTTGGCTTCTCCAACATTGCAGCCACACGGATGTACTGTTTCTTGAGACGTCTGCGCTTGTTTTGGTTTGTTCTTACCTCCATTTTTGTGGGGAGTTCTCCCACCAACAGCTGCACATAGGGTTCTGTTCGGATCGCCTGGCGGTGGTTGCAGGATACCAGCAGGCTCACCAGGTTTTGGATCAAGTGCTGCCCGCATGGGTTCCGAGGCGCTTTCCGACCCAGTTGAGGCGACTGTAAGTCTTCATCGTTATCCCGTTCCTAAGAGGAGACACCCTGGTGATAGGTTCTCGTCGATTAAGCCACTCAATCGTCTTGTTCTTGGGTCGGCATATGGGACCGACGGAAGGAGAGGTGTCGGGTTCGTGATTTTATGGGGGGGGCGTCAGACAAAGCCGTACACGGGAAAAAGAGCTGGGCCCGGAACCTCCACTCCGTGCTGGAAGGATTTTGCATATAGCTGCCGCGGTGCAGTGTCGGAAGCGGCAACGCCGACCTTCACGAGAGACGCAAATACTCGGGCGGAGGCCTGGAGGGCCGAGTCTTTCAGTGGCCGTCCAACTGTGCTGCAGCCCATGATGTGGTGGGTGTATCGGCAAGTCGAGCCGCTGGCAAGCCTTCAAACGTTAATTCCGTCGGTTGTGTCGCTCAATTGGTCTGTGCCGTTTGCTCAGATGCCGTTTGACTGGTGAAGCGAAAACGTCTCACTCTCGGTAGGCAAGTACGACTGTGGACGACCGTGGTCGCCTTCTCGGGCTGCCACGTTCGGTGTGGACGCAGGCCGCGGGTGTTGGTCCTTCGGCTTCCTAAAACGTCACCCTTGTAGGGCAGAAGTGCATGCCTTGGTGACGACTGCACACACGCTCGCCAAGGAGGCAGTAAGCCACAGTTTCGCCCCTGCAAACGATGGCCAGGACAAGCAAACGAACACTAGCCGGAGGAGCCTGCGGCAAGCAGGAATATGATACAGCCGAGAAACTTGGGCGTAAGAGACATGAAACTTGTGCGACCGTAAATCATTGATTACAAGTAGTCTAAGTATGCCTACATGCTAGGAGTATATGTTCGAGTCGAAGTCGCATAACCACGCGGGCTGCAGTACGTTTCTATCTCCATGGCTCGTCAAGCAGCTGTTCATTGGGCGGCCCCGCGAGATCCCCTCGTCGTAAGGGCCGACCGTCCACTGTCAACCCAGGTTATTTTCTGGGTATATATGTTATGTGTGTGTGTGCGCGCATGCGCGCGCGTGCGTTAGTCAAATAACAGACCTGCGCTGGTCCCTCCGCCGTTGTGCAAGGCCTCGTGAGAGGTGTTGTTCCAACTCGACTTCGTCGGTCCTAAAAGGGGGGAGGTGGTGCTGTCGGCAAGGCGCGTCTTATACTTGTCAAACGGGGTCATGAGGCTGGCGAATAGAGTTTTGTGATGTAGACAGAATATAAGGTCGGCCGGGTCGAACTATGTCCCGGCTTATATAAATGCGATGTGAGGCAAAGGGAGGCGGACCTTCGCGTGGGTATCATTGGGTTCTCCAACCCCTCCGCCTAGGGGCCGTGTCGATTTTCGTGCATTATTTTTGATCATTCGGGCGTTGGATGTTGTCAACGCCTATCCCGTAGTGTTACCGTGGCCCAATCGACTGCATTTCGTACGTCTGCCGCCCTGGGGCGTCCGAGGGACCGGGTTGCCGACCACTCCGTCCGTTCGGCGCCATGTTCATCACTTCGTGGAAGCTCCCCAGCACCTTGTCTTCCCGTTCGCGTTGAAACTTCTCCGCGCCCGGAGGACAGCCACCGAGCATTTTGTCTTCATGCCCGTCCGCAAACGTATCGGGGCCGTGGTGGTACGAGCCGAGCTCCGCCGTGGGCAACCCGAGCATCTTTGCCTCGTGGCTTTGCGCAAATGTGTCGGGGCCATGATGGAAGGCGCCGAGCTCGGCGTGGGGGACGGGAGCCCGACCCGGCTGCGTCTCACGACTGATATCGAATGTTTCCGGCCCGTGATGGAAATCACCGAGTTCGTGCTGGCGCCGAGGCATATCTAGCACGGCCACTTCCAGCTCGTGTGCGCTCGGAAGCGGGTCAGGGTCGTTGAGGTTTGTTGTAGAGTTGGCTTGTGACGAAGCGGCTGTTGAGAAGCCAATGTGCGATGTTGATTCAAAAGATGGGTTCGAGGGAGCCGGCGCAAACTCGTTATGTATGGCTGGGTGGTCGAACTGGTGACGGGGCACCGTCGCGGGTACCGCGAGCCCGCTCGCAGATGCATGTTGTGACCAGGAGCGCAGGCTGCGGGATTCCGACGGAGATGTCGCGGTGGCGGGTATTGGGTAGTCCATTGTCGCTGATGATCCTCCACCCCTGACTGGTACCGGGTAACTCAAGGTCGCGGGAGATCCTCTGGAGTATCCTGGATAGCTCGCGTCGGCCCGTTGCACGCCATACGGCAGCGCGTAGCTTCCTGACTCCAGAGACCCCTCCGCCGAGGAAGGTCCCGCACCGGGGCTGGGGCGGTTCTTTGTGTCGACCTCGCTGTACTGCGTGGTGGCAGCTTGCTGGCGCCGCCACCAAAAGAAGGCGATAGCCCCGATCAAGCCCACAACCCCGATCGCAATCCCGACGCCTATTCCCGCTCCTGCAGCGGGGGAGATGCCCCTCAATGTTGATACCGCCGCGACGGATGATGTGCTCGCTCCGCCGGTCGATGCCGCTGTGCCTGTTTGCGATGCGGCTGTGGTCGTTGGGACAGATGTAGTTGCCGTGGCTGAGGTCTTCGAAGCCGCAGAGAGTGTCGCCGATTGCGTGCTCACAGCGACGTTGGCAGAGTAGATGGTCGAATACGCTCCGTCGTTGACGGGGCTGACGCTCGAGATAACCCAGTGCTGCGCAGGCTGCGTCGCCGCAACGCCCGCCGAACCATCGACGTCTTTGTTCATGAATAGATTGGCCTCGGGATGCACGTCGAGCGCGTAGCTGGTGCCGTTGGCGACGTTGACGAACTTGTATTCCCCCGATCTTCCGCTCCATGGTGATATCTCCCAAATCTGAGAGTCGTTGACGGATGAGTCCTGCAGGCACGCTACAGTGGCCCCGATAGCGGGCTCTGTCGGATCGTAACACACTCCCAGCTGCTGTTTAACGCCCGCCTGGTCGAGGCGCATGAGATAGCGACCTTTGACGTCGCCAAAGGGTTGGAACTGCCAGGCAGCGGTGCCGTCGGTCATGGGATGGACTCGCAGGCCGACGTCCGAGAGGATGAGATTGAGGGTGAATGGACCGGTGCTGTTATCGACGCGCGTGTCCGAAAGGCGGTACCACGCATTCGGGTCCAGTTCCGCCATTGTGGAAGCGGTCGCGGCCTCGTGGTCGTCGTAGTTGTCGTTGTCGTCGTCGTCGAGTCTGAGTCGTTGTTGTTGGCGGGCGACAGGGCTGAGGAAGGGGGGGGGGGACCGTCCGCTGCAGAGAAGGATGGGTAATGTTTTTGGGCCGCGGCCGCATGGTTGCGCTTCGATCCTAGAGAAATGACATCGTAGGGGTATGAGTGAGTGGTCGTTGCGGGCCCAGAAGCCGCGCAGCGGGGAGACCTCCTGAGCAGAAAAGGACTGGAAATGCCTGAAGAGACCGCCAAGAGCAGTCCATGTGCCCAAAAATGCAACGTCGCTGCCACTGCTGAGCGCGTGGCGAGGGGACTAGGCTGGAAGTGCATTAATGGAAAAACCATACACGACAGGGGGGGGGGGGGGGGGGCGCCTGATGGCCGGATCCCAGGGGCTTGGTGCTCCCCCAGCCCATTTGATGACGCCGAGCATTGCTTCGACGGGGCGGATGACGATTCGCTGTCGAGACGCGAAAACTCAGCCGCGCGCAGCTCTGCTCACTCCCACACCCGTATGGGAGGTATCCATTGGATTCTTTCGTGTGCCGCCGGGCTGACTTGGCGCTTACCTACGTCGAAAGCCTTCGGGGCTTCTGGTGCCGCGCCGGTCGGTGGGTGTGCCGGGCAAGAAGAGATGTACGTACCTACGTACATGTCCGATACGCACCGTTAGTTGACATGTAAACTAGATGGTTTGCATGTAGTCGCCGGTGCTGTCTCCGCTGCTCTCGGAAGCTTAGACCTATCCATCACGCTAGAGTGGAGAGAGCGGGAAGCCGCATGGCATGGCATGGCATGGCACGGCACGTCAAGAATTCTATATCTTCCGCACGGAGTCAGACGGTGATAGGGCGCAATCCCTACGGACGTTATCCGTCGACCCTCAAGGCCCTGGGGTTAGGGCATTCCGAACTCGAGTCACACTTTATACATATACAGACATAGAATCTCTACTCTACTAGCATCAAGCTTTCAACTCTTCTGGGCCGAGACAGACCGCAACCACCACCGCCGCCCACTTTGCGATGTCCAATGCTAAATGACCATGTAACGAGGGCTTCTCGCACTCGCTTTCCATCTCCACCTTCCACATCAGGAAATCACCACGACGGCCAGACTTGGAACATGTTACCTTGCTCACTGTTCATCATCCGTGGAAACACCATGCTCCATGAAGTTCTTCGTGTTGGGCTACATGCATTGGTCACCCGGCAAGGCATAGTCCCTTCCCCCCGATCTACTACTAATCGTCAGGAGACAAGCCCGGCGGATCATTCCTAATCTCCCACGTTCCACACCTGCCGTTGCTGGCCCAAAACATGCCGTCCGTGCTGACGTTCGTCTTAGAACGCAGCACCATCGGGGCACTACACCGAGCCCGGGAGTTCCTGGGCCTGAAAAGGTAGCAAGTTCCGGAGAAGGGATGGTACACGCTTCCTTTGCAGTCAAGCGTCGTATGGCATGCGATGCAGCAGTTCTCGGGAGTGTCCGTGTGGCGCTCCTCGCGGGTGACGTGGATGTGACTGAGAGCCTCGAAGAAGTACGACCTCGGCTGGCCGTGGTACGCCTGCACATTGTCGGTCTGGCAAGCCTCGTAGACGGTCTTCGTGGGGTCGACGCCCACCTCAGTGATCGTAGAGGTCGTCGTCGTTGTCGTCGTCACCGTAGTCTGCTGGCTCGGGCCCGGGAGGGTTGTCGTCGTAGTCGCGGCCCGAGTTGCCGTGATTGTGGAAGTAATGGTTGTGAAGACGCGGATGACCTTCTCACAGGTAACTGCCTGCGGCCAGAGTAAGGGCTTGATTGTGAGTCCGCCTTCGTTGTCGCTGCTGAGACTGTCGAGCCCGGCGAGATTCGCAGTTGCCGGTGGGGTGGGAGCTTCTTCTGGAGACTCCAAGAGGCCAAAAGCACCATCAGCTCTGGCAATGGCAGCGGCGATGGGGAAAAAACCCGCCGGTGGCTCGACAGTGACGGTGCTATACGAGGAGACATGCGTAGTGGTGGTGACGGTCGACGTGATTGTGTCAACGCCCTTGGTGGGTATGGTTGGTTTAACGGTTATGGTGCTGGTCGTCGGCGTGGTATAGATATACTCGGTGACGGGAAAGGTATACGAGTACAGGCGAGAGAATCTCATAACACTACGACTCTCCAACGCCAGGAAGTCGGTGTGGCACCCCTGCTCTGCGGTGACGGTCCTGGGAGGGCTCTGGGAAAGCTGGACCTCCAGGGCAGCTTCTTCGGCGTTGGCGATATGGACTGCCAGGACGATGGTCGCCAGAAGAGATTTGATGAACACCATTCTGAATCGACGTGAGCTCGAGCACGACAATGGGTAAGATAGCGATGTTAGTTCGGAGCAATGTGCTGTTTGTTGGACTTTGAGAGGTCGTACATGTCTTATACTTGATTGCAGAGAAACAAAATCAACCTTGATAAGTATCGAAGTATAATGAATGCATGGAAGCAACAAGAGGCCATGAACTGACCTTGAAGGATCAAGCTGCGTCATGGAATCCAGGCCATGGCATGTCGCAGCAACCTTTCTAGCCAGGGTCTCTGATAATTCAACCAAGGTGCCCTGATGCGTCCATGGCGGTGTACATAAACGAAGGCTTCCCGTGACTGCCAACCAGGGTTCTCTGGCGCTCATGTGGCTTAGAGCATGTCGATATGCAACTCGAAGCTTTCGTAAATGTGGAAATAGGCCATGCCAGAATGGTGTCGCTTCCGGACCCCCCTCTCGTGGCAGGATGGGCTGATCCCGAAGAGTATCAGCAGTCCAGCAACAGAAGTAGTGAGAAAACGACTTGGAAAGGATGCAATGGTCGTTCTTCTCACCAGGATCCAAGAAACAGCCCATCAATGAAAACCATCGCCTATTTCTGCTCGCTCGGAATCGTAGCGGTAGAGGGAAGATGACTGCGTGCGGACGTGTACGCCCTTTGGAACAAGATTGAGAGACACGTCAAACACCAATTTTCAGATACCTTCCTGTTGACCTGAATGTCAGTTTTCCCGACATGGATACAAAAAAATGGGCGAAGTGGCCTCCGGTGTCATCCATCGCCCTGGTTTACCGCGTCTATGTCTTGTGTTCATCCATCTATTGGGTATGCGACTTGTGACAAACAGGGACGGACGAAAGGATTGCATGAAGCGCCAGTCAACTTGCAAGCAACAGTCTAGACCCAGACATGCTTTCATACTGAGTATTCTCTGATCGTCCTCTGCAGACCAAAAAGGTACTTGTAGCCGGCCAGTTCTAAAGCCGTTCGAGCACACCTGCACCTGGATCTTGTGGGACTTACCGGTGTGTCTCTTCTGCCCGGTTCGTCCCTGACGTCTGTTAGTGTAGATGTACCTAGCTGTTCATGTCTGACCGGTCCCGGCATATAAGCCAATATTGAGTTGGTCAATACTCTGGATCGCTGTCACGATGGGAGCACCGAGTATGGTTGCACACACACACACACACACACACACACACACACATATATATATTGAATAAGAGCAGTTTTGGAAAAGGCCTTACTTACATGGCCTAGACGATTCGACGCCCGTAACTTGAGATGCATTGCCGTACCAAGCCTGACTTACTCCTAGGCTTTTCAGCCATTGATTACTAGTACTTGGTGAACGGATGCGCACGGATGGCCATGAGATGCTGAACCGATTAGTATGGGGCGGAACCGGCTGATGGCGTGGCAGCAGGATTATTATCTCTCACGCTACGTATGGTGATGAAAACCGTATGGCCTACTTACTACCTTACCTGCCTACGTTCTTGTATACCAAAGCCATGTGCGTCGAGATGCCTACATAGCAAACCACATGCCGTCATGGAACGAACTAGTACTACAGAGTAAGAAGAACACACAAGCATTTGATTGAGACAAAAAGAAAAAGAAAATAGCGTATGCGTAGGCAATAGACACTGCGGAAATTGATACCAACCGCGGTTAGAATAACATCCTCGGTGCCATAGGCATATGACCCGACAGGTCCCTACTTGTACCTTCTCCACGCACTACCTCTAGACTACACAATCCAAGCATCCTACATCACCATACTATGACACTCGGCCTCCAGCCCGCAAAAAGACGAATCAGAAGAAGCATTGGACGCTGTGAGAATTGAACTCACGACCTTTCACAGTGAGATCGCGTTCCTGAACGGAGGTGCGAAGCGAAAATCATACCCCTAGACCAAGCGCCCAGTGATTGATGCCGGCTCCTAATCCTGCTCTTACTTGACAGAGACAGAGACAGACAGAGAGAGACAGACAGACTCGCCCCCAGCGATGGGATGGGCCATATCTTCCGTGAACTGTGGACCGAGGACCACCCGACGGGGCCGCAAGCACAAGGACGGAGGCGGCCCATAATACATACCGTCTCGATGACGGCATATCCAGTTGATAGATAACACGATGCCCCGACACGTTCACTCCATCATACTGATGCTGTAGCCCCGTGTCGGATTCCACTATCGAGACGGGTTTCCGGGTTCGTCAGTATCATAAAGAGCAACGAAATCCCGAGATTCGTGCCGAGCGCAGAGGACGGCCATGAACGACGTCGACGATGCACCGCCCTCCTGGGTGACTCCCAAGGTTCCAAAATGTGCGTGGTGCGAGGCAAGCGTTGTCGAAAGCTGAACCCCTCACCCCAAAACCCGACGGAACGCCGAAGCATCGCCGGAGGGGCACCGACGGGGGGGGGGGGCTCTCAGCATCCATCGAGCTTGACGACAGATCCCCGTCCAAACTAACCATGTAGGATCAACGCACGCGGGCTGATTTGCGCATCGTCCTAGCGCGCAGCCGGAAGCGCCTAGGCATGTATTCCTCCGCAGTTGGGACCGAGGCAGGGAGCTGCAAAGTAGCAGTCGACGACGGACAGCGCGGCGCCGGTGTGCAGTATTTGGTTAACCGAAAAGACGATGGGGGCGGCGGACAACAGCGAGCGGACAACGATTGGAGGAGTCTCAAAACAATTAGGTGATGGGACAAAAGTGTATTGGATGGAACAGCGCACGTATGCAACACTGCAAGCATGGAAGGTCATTCATTACCCCTCATTTTTTATTACTCGGGTGTCGACGTTGATAGGTTACGGGTAGATGGGAGCGTTAGATGCTGCATTGCGTGGTCTGACGGACGCGATTCGGCCTGCTTAAGCGGAGGACAACAGTTCAGCTAGTCGCGTAGTACGGATAAGCTGCAGATACATGGCGTTAGAGATGAACACAAGATTTGCCGGGGGTTGCGGCGTTTCACTGCCAACGGAAACAGCAGGGAGGGAGGGCGTCCAACCATCCAATCAATGATGGGGCGCGCGAGAGCCTCCCCCCACGGCTATGTATAGAGAGAACGCTAGGTAGGTAGGTAGGTAGGTAGGTATTAACTTGGAGATGCCGAGTCGTAGCAGCCGTACATCGATGCCGCCAACTTGTGGCTGATATGAACATACAGGCACCAACCATGTTGTCCGTATCGCAAACTACCTATTACTAGGTACATACCTAGCTGCATGTTCTGCAGGGGCTGATCTTACCCTACCCAAGATGCCAGACACTGTCGCTTTTCTCTCAAAGCTTCCGATGTCTTTCCGACGGCCGACTGGCTCAGGAGATACTCTGGAAAGGAGGGGCATGGACGCTTGGTATCTCGGGGAGGTGGAGATGGAGGATGAAGGCAAACGGCAGCGGGGGCGAGGCATGAGAGAAGAAGGAGAGAGAGAGAGAGACACAGAGGCGAGGCAACCGTCCCACGTCCGTCCACCGAGCCAGTCCGGAACAGAACAGACCAGACCAGTATGCACCGGCGAGACTTTGTCGGATTCTCTTGCCTCTTCCTGCTCCCCACCACTTGTCTGGGTTTCGTTTCCCGGATCCAAACTATACCCCGGTTTTGCCGGCCGTGCTTGCAAACATAAATACATCATGCCCCGGCCGGTTGTTCCTTGCTCTGTCCTCATTCTGATCTCATACAATCATCTCAGTATTCTCACATATCTTTGGGACCCAGTCTACCGGCTCGCCCAGATCTCTACTATATAACGACCTCCCCCTCCGCTCCAGCTCGATAGCCTCCCTCTTCCTTCGATAACTTTCGTCTTATATATAAAACGTCACAATGGTATTGCTCTCCCGTAACATCCGTTCCGTTGGTTCCTCCGTCTCTCGAGGACTTCATACGTCGTCCTCAAAGGCATCGTTGCTCGCAAGACCTGCATTTAGCCGGCCTGCTGTATCTTCGACTCTTCCTCGCAGGATGCCCGGTCAGCTCAATTCAATCCGCACACTAACAACTACTCGCCAAAACCAGGTCAAGGTCCTTGCAGTACTATACGACGGCGGCCAGCACGCCAAAGACGTGAGTGCCCATTCCCTGTTCTCCAGTCCATCACAGCCGTCGCGCCCCTGGGCAACCCCACCCTAGAACGTCATTGTGATAGCTCCCGCGAAGCTATACCCCGCCGTGACCCTACCATGCTACCTTACCTAGTATGGAGAGCTAGAAGTAGTGCAGTGCGGGGGTGACGGGAAGGTGCGGGGCTCGGAGCTCGATCGCTGATACATCGGCATCTTCCCTCAACCAACCGTTGGCGATACGATATGCCTCTGAAATTGCCAAATGCGGGGTGCATGGTATCCCATCCCTGGAGCTGGCCTTGGCTGACCATCGAACCCAAAACAGGTCCCCGGCCTCTTGGGCACCACCGAGAACGAGCTTGGTATCCGAAAGTGGCTTGAGGACCAGGGTCACACCCTGGTAACCACCTCCGACAAAGAAGGCGAGAACTCAAAGTTTGACCAGGAGCTCGTCGACGCCGAGATTATCATTACGACTCCGTGAGTTGGCCTACCCGAGCATTCGAGATGCCATCCCAGACTTACACCATTCCAAGCTTTCACCCCGGCTACCTCACCGCTGAGCGTCTCGCCAAGGCCAAGAAGCTGAAGCTTGCAGTCACTGCTGGTATCGGCTCCGACCATGTCGACCTGAACGCCGCCAACAAGACCAACGGTGGTGTCACCGTTGCCGAGGTCACCGGCTCCAACGTCGTCTCCGTCGCCGAGCACGTTGTCATGACCATCCTCGTCCTCATCCGCAACTTTGTCCCCGCACATGAGCAGATTGAGCGTGGCGACTGGAACGTCGCCGCCGTTGCCAAGCAGGAGTACGATCTCGAGGGCAAGACCGTCGGTACCGTTGCCATTGGCCGCATTGGTGAGCGTGTCCTGCGTCGCCTCAAGGCCTTTGACTGCAAGGAGCTCCTCTACTACGACTACCAGCCACTGTCTCCCGAGAAGGAGAAGGAGATTGGTTGCCGCCGGGTCGAGAACCTCGAGGAGATGCTCGCTCAGTGCGACGTCGTCACCATCAACGCTCCCCTGCACGAGAAGACGCGCGGCCTCTTCAACAAGGAGCTCATCTCCAAGATGAAGAAGGGCTCTTACCTCATCAACACCGCCCGCGGCGCCATTGTCGTCAAGGAAGATGTCGCAGAAGCCCTCAAGTCCGGCCACCTTGCCGGCTACGGTGGTGACGTCTGGTTCCCCCAGCCCGCCCCTGCCGACCACCCTCTGCGTACCGCCAAGAACCCCTTCGGCGGCGGCAACGCCATGGTCCCCCACATGTCCGGCACCTCCCTCGACGCCCAGAAGCGCTACGCCGACGGCACCAAGGCCATCATCGACAGCTACCTGAGTGGCCGTGAGGACTACAAGCCCGAGGACCTCATCGTCCACAAGGGTGACTACGCCACCAAGGCCTACGGCCAGCGCGAGAAGAAATAAACGACGAATGACCCAATACCCCCAAGAAAGGGCGACATCTGAGATGTTTAGTAAATGTAACGATTTAGCGTTGAGGGGTTTTTTGTTTTTGTTAGTTTTGTTATTTAATGGGTGCTTCCGAGCATCGGCATCTGCATCTGCACTTCTGGGGTATCCGAAGTCAAATCTAGGTTACTGTACATAGAAATGTTGTCTGATGCGATGCATACATTCTACACACTTGACCTCGGTGAAACTGTATTTACATGGTCGTAACAGCTTCGCTAGATTCGGGAGACACGCAAAATGTTACTTTTCTTCTTTCTTCTTCTTCTTGATAGTGTCCCCCCCCCGAAAGTGTTCGTACGGCCTCGGTCGAGCCTTGAGTCAACGCTGCTTCGGAGAGCCAAGCCATGAGCTGCCGAGGAACGTACGCTAGCCCCGTAGGCGTGTGCACTTTTCTTCTATTACAAGGAGGGGTGGCACAAGCTGTTCTGTCTACATACTATCGCCGTCGTCGTCGTCGTCGTCGTCGTCCACTGTCGTCCCCGGGGCCATTAGGCTTATCCAACGTCTGCGTGAACCCCGTCCTTGACTCCTACATGGGTCTCTCATCACCACTGTCGTTGATGCGAGATTTGATTCTTCTTCTTCTCCTCCTTCTTCTTGGCCGCGGTCCTAATCGCGCAATCCATTTCACCTCCTTATCCGTGTCTTGCTCCGGCGCTAGTCAACCCGGCCCGGTTACCATCGTCAGCCATTCCTGGGTCTAGTACGAGCTTGTCCAAAAAGAAATACAAAAAAAGTTTGCCTCCAAACTCCTGAGTTTGGGATCCCAATGCTCCTGAAAAGGTGATGCGCAAAGAGGCAATGCCGCTGAATGATACCCAAAGCCGCTTGAAGCAAGGCCACACACACACACACTCCCCTAGCCGAAAGCAAGAATTATTGCAACCGCTTCTCTTCTTCATGACCTCTTCCAAAATTGCCACCACGGACGCTCGTCGTTCTCCGAACGATGCCTCGTTTCACGCTTGATGACCTGCTGGTCCCGTCCGCGGATGCGCCAAAAGTAGACGGGCACGCCAGCAACAACGAACATGACCACCGTCACAGTCTGTAGCGGCTGCGCGAACACGGCGCGGCTCAGCAGGAACAGGGAGACGCAGCAGAAGATGATGGGCGTGGTGATCCACGTCTTGTATGGGCGGTCCAGCTGCGGCTCGCGCACGCGAAGGATGATCAGACCCAGGACTGTGATGAAGTAAAACGTGTACCCCGCGACTCCGTAAAAGGTCAGCAGAGTACCAAACTCGCCCACGATGATGTAGGCGGCCGTCAGCAGGCCGTTGAGCACGAGCGCCCAGACGGGGGTATAGAAGAGACCCATATCGTCGTCGCCGAGGACGCGAATGAGGAGGTTCGCGACGCGCCCGCGCGAGGTTCGGGAGGCCGTCACCGAGCGACCTTCTGACCGAGACAGGCCGATGCTGCCGAATACGGAAGGGATGTACCCCTCTTTGCCCGAAACGTAGACGAGACGCGAGGATGTGAATGTCGACGAGTTCAGAGCGCCGAAGCAAGACGCCGAGACGATCAACGCGAGTATCAGGGAGCCGACGGGACCGAAGACCTTTGCCCCGAACTGCACCGCTACCGTGTTGGTGGCGTTGATGGCGGCGAGGGGGAGGACGAGGAAATAGGCGACGTTGGCCAGGACGTAGGACAGAATCACGAGGGGCATGGCCGTGTGAATGACGCGGGGGAGGTCGCGGCTCGGGTTGCGAAACTCGCCGACGACGTAGTTTGTCTGCCAAAGGTCAGTACATGTTTTATATTGAGCAGCGAGTGGTCCTTACGTTGTCCCAGCCGTCGTAAGCCCACAGGCCCGCATACAGCGCCACCGCCCAAGCTGAGAGATCCGACGACGTGCCGGCGAACCACTCGTGGGTCTTCCACTCTAAGCTGGCCTTGCCCGTCAGGGTCTCGCCGGTGATTGCGACCACAATGCCCGTTACAGTTACGCCCAGCAGCGCGATGAACTTGAGGAACATGAGCCAGTCGTTTACCTTGGTGCCCAGCTTGGTCGACACGCAGTTGAGCAGCGTCACTGTGATCAGTGCCACCATGGCCACCGCCTTGTTGACCCACGGACTGAGGCTCTCGGCCTCGGCACCGATGGCCGCCCTGACGAGGTACTCCCCCATTATGATGGCGACGATGGCGGCGCTACCGGGTTTCAAGACCAAGACTGCCACCCACGTGAACAAAAAGCCGGCCAGCTCGCCCATGATCTTTGCGAGGTAGACCTGCGCACCGCCG
Source organism: Colletotrichum caudatum (assembly GCA_030867225.1). Lineage (NCBI taxonomy): Eukaryota > Fungi > Ascomycota > Sordariomycetes > Glomerellales > Glomerellaceae > Colletotrichum > Colletotrichum caudatum. Next base: position 204,921 of record MU846013.1, on the reverse strand, counting down.
TTCAGCGGGATCGCGCCGCCCAGCTCGGCGTAGCTCGCTGCGCCCGTCCACGCCAGCACGCCCGCAATTACCCACACCACCAGCGCTGCGCCTGGCGAGCCGACTTTGGAGCTCACCTGGCTGGGACTAGAGAAGATGCCGCTCCCGATGATGAGCCCCACGATCAGACTCAAGCCGTTGAGGTACGTGAGCGTCTTGTGTTTCTCCAAGCTGCCGCCGCCCAGGCCGCCGTTTTGTATCGCCGTTGAGGTCGGCGCGCCGATGGGAGCATAGCCGCCGCCGCCGCCCGCGCCGGCGGTGGAGCTGAGGGGGAAAAGGTTGGCGGCGAAGTCGAAGCCCGAGGAGACGGAGTAGGAGCGGTCATGACGGTTCGGCCTACCGGCGTTGGAGGCCGGGTTCGCGGCGTCTAGGGGGTCTTCAGCGTCGAAGGAGAGTTTTCGGGAGGAGGAGATGGAGGGCCGCGAGGATGGGATGTCCGAGGCGACGGAGTCGGCGCGTGAAGAGGAGGCGAGGGAGGCGAGCTCGAGGGAGTCGCGGTGGGAATGGACATTGGCGTAAGGCGGCATGGTGGATGCGCTTGGATGTCGAGGTGACGAGGATCGCGGTGAGGGAGCGACTCTCGACCCGATTGAATTAGATCAGCTTGAGGGAAGGAGGTGCTGGGACTATCGCATGTTGCGCCGACAATGTGTGATGCGATGGTGTGCTTGTGGAGGAATTCGCCAGCGTCCTTGAGTGCGCGTGTGCGAAGTTTGGGTATTATAATAGCGGTGTCTCTGAATATAGTTGTGACGTCGTTTACATATACGTTTCGTCCAAAAGTCGTGACAAAGTTGCGCCGGGACCCGTTGTCTCCTCTCTACCCTAGGTAGCTACGTCCCACTAGGAGAGTTCTTTTGAACGAGAAAACCGAGGCAGGCCAATGTTGGCAAAAGGGGGGCGCAGGAAAAAGTGGTATTACTGTTGCGCAATCAGAGCCTGTTATTGCTTGTTGTCAGAATAAGATTGGCGAACGAACACTGTATGCAGTACGGAGAAGGAGACAATTAGTGTTTGGGGGATGGCGATTTGTCCTTCAAGGTTGGGTGGTTTCGACAAAGGGGGTTGGTTCAGGATAGACAAAGCACAAAAGGTAGGGAGCACGTACCTTGGGTAAAGTGCCAGGGTACAGTTCAGTACCTAGTAGGTAGGTAGGTAGGTAGGTAGGTAGCCCTCAATAATACTTAGTAACCCCTCGTTTGCATGTTTTCCCCGTGAAGAAATTTGACTGCAGTGATGAACGGGGCTGCTGGAGGCACTAAATTAGGTAGACACTCCCCTGTCTTTTTGCTGCTGCAAAGGCAAGTTGCGTAGCAGTTTCGTGCCCGCTCGGACCTCAAAAAGTCGATCGGATCAAACGATGATTGGCCTTGGTGTCCTGCCGGCACGGGAACCGCAACTTGGCGCTTGGCGCCTGCCGCTTAAGAGTGTGGAGCGCAATAACAATCGAGACAAGGGGGAGGAAAGAGCCACTGAAGCCGCCACCGGAAGAGACGCTAATGGCGCGGGGCGACCGGGGCGGGGGCCTCATAGGTAAGCTGCGGTGCTAACAGATAACTTCGGCGATTCCCGTCCCCCCCCCCTTCGATCGCAACTTGACCGAAAGAGAGACGGCCGCATAGTAACCTCGGACCCGTCTCCACGCCAATACGCGGGAAACGCTACCGACCACACAGGATGCCGTTGGACGAGTACGCATCGGCCGTCGGCGGCGGTCTCAAACTGAAGGGCGCCAAGGTTGGCAAGCCCAAGAAGAAGAGAAGGGAAAAGAGCGACCTGGAGAAGAACCTTGAGACGGGCGACGAAGGCGGCACCAGCGGCGCGTTGGTGAAGCACCACGACGAGGCCGCTGGCGGGGACGACGACGACGGCAGAAAGAAGAAGTCCAAGAAGAGCAGGAACCCAGAAGCCGAGGCTGAGGTCGATGCCGACCAAGACCGAGACGACGACGACGACGGCCGGGTCGTGCGGAAGACGGAGGCGGAGCGACGGTACGAGGAGAGGAAGCGCAAAAGGGTACGTCTCCATTCTCTTCCTCCATTTCTTTTTCTTTTCTTTCTGTTTGCCTCACCCCGCTGGTCGGCATCCAAAACTTTCGCTTACTTACTCGTCACAGCTCCTCGAACTCGCCGAGTCGTCAAGCTCCCGGCCCGAGCTGCTCAAGACGCACAAGGAGCGCGTCGAGGAACTCAACACGTACCTGTCCAAGCTGAGCGAGCACCACGACATGCCCAAGATAGGACCTGGCTAAGAACGGAGAAAAGGAAGGGGGTTGGGAAAGGCGTCGTCATGAGCGCGTTGTGTGTGCATCTCGGGAATGGCGTTATTTTGGGGCACCTGGCGTTTCGTTGGTGTATACCCTCCAGGAATCCTTTTGGGAAAGAAAAAAAATGTTTCGTTATATGGAACCGTCTCTGGGCATCCATCCTCTTTCGCACAACAGCAGACGGGATCCGTCGCTCCCTTGAATAGATGAAACAGAAAACACATCCTGCCGAGATCGCCTGGAATGCGGCAATTCCGGGGGAGTTCCGCCATGGATTACGGCCTCATTTTCATTGGCACGCGCGCGCTGCTTCGAATCATCAAAGAAGTCTCAAATATATGATTTATCATTATTTGCTTGTTCGTTTGTTTCCATCTGCCAACGATTGCTTCGGGTGCTACCGTGGTAGGTACCTTTCCCCCCTCCCTCCACCGCTCTGAGGCCATGCTAGTATTTCTTTTGTGATGCCTCCCTCTTCCAATGTCTATTATCCGCGAAAAGATGCGGCACGTTGCCGCGCAAAATCTATGTGCTGTGTCATGTGTGCTATGCCGTCCACCAGTTGATGCAAGGAGTGTAAAAGACCGTGAATGTCGTGAGTAAGTGATGCAGATGTGTGTGTGTGTGTGTATGTGCCGCCGACCGCTGCCGTGTACCGAGAATGCCAGAGCAAAAAGGAACGATTAAAATATGTAAAAAAATAACAACAACAGATGACAGTGTAGGTAAATGACGCTCGACTGGTTTACAGCAGGAGCATGGCGCCGGCGACGAACCCGGCCAAGGAGAAGGGGAGGGCGAACGAAACACTGCCGATGGGGGAGGCGGTGTTCTGCAGGCCGCCACCGCCGCTGCTGCCGGACTCGGCGGGCTCGGCGCCGGTCGGTTCCGGGTCCACGGCGACAAGGGACGTCTGCGTGACGACCACGACGTCGCCGTTGGAAGCGGTCGACGTAAAAGTGGACCTGACCTCGCTGAAGGAGGTCGTCCGCGGAGGGACGCGAGTGATGGTGGATGACTCACGAGTATCTGTTGTGAACCAATTAGCAATCTGCATCAAAAGACTGGTGACGGAATGAGGCTTCGGATTGAGTGATCAGGTCCAGGTCTTTGTTTTCGGAATCCACGTATCAATCATAAACAACCCCCCCAACGGCCACCCGGAGCCCTCGAAACATGAATCGACCGGGCTACAAAACCGCAGATACAACATACCAGATACAGACACAGATACCGTGGTGGACAAGACGGTCGATACAGGCGAGGAGGTCGGTAGGGACGAGGTGGTCACGACCGCAGTAGTCTCGATAGGAAGGGGAGTAGACGTACCCTGCGTGGACGCACCCGAGGACCCCGGGGAGACCGTAGTGGGAGCGGACGAGAGGGCAGAAGAAGGGGGAGGGGGAGAAGAAGAAGAAGAAGAGGAAGGAGACCCACTGGTCGTCGGAGGGGACTCAGTAGAGGCAGGAGACGGCCCAACAGTAGTAGAAGAGCGAGCCTCGGCTTGCTCGGTTTGAGACGTACCAGAAGTAGGGGGTGCTGCTGACGTTGCCGGAGCCGAAGGGGTGGTGGGTGCCGGTTGGGATGACGGAGCAGTGGTCGGTTGCTGAGTGTTGGACTGCACCGGCGGGGGAGAAGAGACGGTGGTGGCTGGGGCCGGGGTGGAGCTGGCTGCCGGAGTGGACGGCGACGGCGCAGGCGCAGAAGTCGGGGTAGGAGTCGGGGTCGGGGCTGGGGTCTCGCTGGTGAGGGGCGCCGACGAGACAGAGGGCGATGCAGCAACAGTGTCGGAAGGGGTCGTCGCGGTGGCAGACGGGGCAGTGGTCGTACCATTATCCTGACGCTTCTCCAGCTGGCCCAGAGCAGAGGCCAGGTCTACATCATCGGCTTCGAAAGCAGTGATGGCGTCCTTGTCCGAGGGATAGGCTCCATCCTGGTAACGCTCAGGGAAGTAGGCATGAAGCAGCCGGTGAAGGAGATCGACTTGGGCGGCGGAATCCTGTACATCAGCCCCACCAAGGGGGACCTGCTCCCGGTGATCTCTGGTGCAAGGCTTCACGCGGTGACCGATGGCGGAGGCGAGACCGAGGGTCATGAGGCCGCACACCAGAACGGTAAGCAGGACACGGCGCGCGGCAGTCATCTTGTTGTTAGAGGTCCTGGTTGTTCTCGAGGTTGAAATCCCCTTTTCGTCGGCAGCGGCAGGCAGCAGTCCCTCTTCTAGATGTTGGTCGAACTTGGTATCGGAGGCCATGGTAGCGAACAGGACCCAACGCCGGGGGTGTGTTAAGGTTGTTATAATAGTCGGTTTGTTATCCAAGACCCAAGATGACAGGAGGGGAACGACTGCGTGAGTGAGAGGCCCAATGGCGTCCGAAGTACTTATGCAGGATGCCCAAGGCCAGCGGGACGAGATGCAGTCCTCAACTTAGCGTCTTAGCTGCAGCAGAGGCGGCGGAAAAAAAAACGCAGGAGCGAGTGTGAGAGAAGAGGGGCGAGGACACCCGAGCGGCAAAGACTGGTGAGAGAGAGAGCGAAGGTTGATGGTTTGTATAGGTCGCCAGCAACGGCCGCGTCTAGGTAATGTGACGGGAATGGGGCAAATGGACGACCCAAGAGAATGATACGGCGCAGGACCTGGTCGGCCGAAACTCTTTGTTGGTGGCTGGCGTGTTGAGTTGAGACCCGGCGGGCTAGCGTAGTCTACTACTACTAATAGTTTAAGACTGCGTGTGCTTGGGGTCCAGGGTTCCGCTGTCAGAGGAAGGGGGGAAAACCCCAAATAAAATAGTTTTTTTTTTCTTTTAAAAGGAAGCCCTGCAGGTGGTTGTTTATCGCTTTGCGAAAGAACGAAAATATACCCAGACAGGCAGGCCAGGTCGGTTGATCAAATGTTTGAGGCTTCCGACGGGTATGGGCGCAGATTGATGCGAGGTCCGCCAATCTCACAGAGCGTACGCCGAGGAATGTGAGTCGCAGCAGGTGTTGGTGTTGGTGGTGGTGGTGGTGGTGAGAATCCGATGTGAGGTGGCGATGGGGGGGGCTGTGAGCGAGCGTCGTAAACAAGACCACACTTTGTTTTCTTTCTTCGAGTCGAACGAGAGGATGGATGGATGGATGGATGGATGGATGGATGGATGGATGGCGAGAGACAAGACGGATGATCAGACGAGAGAACATACAAAAACAAAAAACAAAAAAAGAGTCGTCTGGGCGAGGGGGGAGGGATTGGCGTTTAAACCTGTTGAAGATGATCGATTCCAGGCCGCCCAGGCAGACAAACCAGACCAGACCTACAGGCTGCTTGCTGCACACACCGGTGACGCCCAGCCCAGCCTGCTGGGGACCATCTTTGTGCGTGCATACCTATACATGACCTGCACTATACATAGAAGATTCCCTGTTTCGCCGCTCTGGCGACGCATCCACGCGTACGTACCCCTGTCTTATCGCTCCAACTCAGGTCGAGCTACCTACCTAGGTATCCGTCCCATCATAGGTACCCATCACACTATGTACAATAGCTCTATTTCCTTTCTTTTCTTTCGGTGACGAGTTACGGAGCCACCCCTGGTCGATCCGGACGATGTTCCCCCTTCAAAATCAAATGGGGGCGGGAAAAGTCCCCAAATGCCCGCCCAGTGCAACGCAACCCACCCTTCGCCAAGTGTACGGATACATCATACGTAAACCAGAGAACTGAGTGAGCTGCCAGTTTCTATCAGTCCACCCACTTCTTCCGTCACAGTCTCTCTCTCTCTCTCTCTTACGTCTTGCCAGGGACAGGCTGCCGCACAGGGATCGACAGGCGCAGGTTCCCACCAGCTACCGTCACCGTTCATCTTCGGTTCCAGCTGCATCCCCCCCCCCCTCTCCCGTCATCTCCCAATATGGGCCGAGAATGATGTCGAATGCCCGTTTACTTCATACACCTCCCGGCGAACCCTCTGCGAAAAGCATGTCTCCCCGTCCAGAGCACTGTCCAAAGCCGCTTGCTTGTTTTGTTTTACCTGCTGGTTTGGCTTCTCTGTCATCAAGTAAGTGGGTGGGTGGGTGGTGACATCACAATAAGCCCCTCTAATAGACATTCGTGCCTCGTAACGTCTCTGGAGGCAGAGTAGGATACGGAGAGCGTCGTCAGTCTGATCTGATTCAATGTCCTACTACTACACATTTGCACAACCTGTTTGAGTATAGGGTGCTTCAGAAAAGATACGAGCCCACCTAGTGTAGTCTAGTTTATGCCAACGTTGAGCTACTAGTTCACATGTACAGGTGGATAGATGGCTTGCGACGGCGCTGCTGGCGACTCTGTCCACATATGTATGGATACCACCTTGCCGATGCTAGATAGATGCTGATCAGTCAGATCACGGAGCTTTGCCGTCCAATTGGTTTCAACCTTTCGCATCGTTGTCACTTCTGGTTGCACGAATACTCTCTGCGCAGTCGCTGACTCTCGGGGCCTGCACCCAGCCGCCCTAGCGAGCGAGTGCCCCTCCCCCCCCCGGGGGGGGGGGGGGGGGGGCATTGGGTCTTGGGTCTTGGTGCTGCAGCTTTTGCGACATCCACCATGCTATGCTGACGCTGCATGCAGGTAGGTCGATTACGAACCCACCGCCGGGTCAGCTTTGCAGGTGTGTAGGTGTCGCCCACGAATTCCAAGGGAGGTAGCTGATAACTCTCTTTCTTTCTTTCTTTCTTTCTTTCCTTCCTTCCTTTTTTCTTTCTTTCTTTTTTCTTTCTTTCTTTTTTCTTCGTCATATTTTTGCCTCAGTTTCCCTACGGCACCATCAATAGAGCTTCGATGTCGCTCCCTCCCTCGAGTTGGCGTTCGAAGACATATGCCCCGTTTGGGCCTCGATAGATGTTGCGAAGGCGGATGACCCACTGTCCGTGTACCTGAATCCGAAGTGCAACACCAAACGGTGAGTGCAACTAAACTACATTTCGGATATACAACGTGCACCCATCTGGTCTGGCCGACCCGGTTCTGTCCTCCATGGAGGTGGCTGTGATGGTTGCCCGTTTGAAGCGCTGTGCACCTGAAGCCGCCGTACACTACGATATCTCTCAGCCCCGTTTGGCATTCTGTTTACGTGCGTGTGAAACAGCGACCCGGCCCATCAGAGGGTGGTGTGTCGTCACCCTACTTGCCTACCAGGCCATGGAACCGTGATGATGGGGCTGACAGAGCCTCTCGTATTTTTGCCGGGCCCCGACCGACCATTTTGGTAATCGCGGATGTCGATGCAGGCTTCGTGGCCCGCTAGAGCTGAGCTTCCGGGTACTAGCGTAGCAACGAGGCCGAGCGAAGCTTTGGGCGAGAGGATACCTATCTACTGCGTACAGTAGGTACAACGATCCCAGTGGTTGCAATGTCCGGTTGACGAATGTCTTTTGCAGGGCTTTTGGCCGTTTGCGAGAAGCAGTACATGCACATACCTCAGTGAGGGTTGTGTTATGCTGGATTACACAATGGACGGACGCGTCGTGTCCCGCTCCAATTTAATCTCTGGAGTGGCTCACGCCGGTTCTCCGCGGTCCTTGGGCATTTCGTCAGCAGCCCACTGTTACGCAACATGGCAGCCTCTTTTGCAAGCCGACAGTGGAAACAGTCTGGTCGATTCTAGATCATCGTGAGGTAAGGTGAGGTGAGGTGAGGAGTGAACAAGAGTACGCAGACGTCCCCCCCTTTTAGATGGTGTATGTACTCTGAGTACTCGGCCACAGTGGAATCGGGCCAGCGTGTCTGGTCCAGCAAACAATGCCAATCAAGGCAAGCAGGCAGGGTAGGTCGGATACCTGGCTGGCCGGTCAATTGGTTTTTTTCGTCTCAAAGGGCGGAAGGCTTGATTGCGCTCTGTCCTGGCCGGCGTCGAGTCTAGAGTAGTTGAGAATAAATTAAAATAAACTGCTAAAAATGACACGGCAAAGTTAACATTGCTGCCCGTCCTTGCCAAGAGCGGCAACCACCGGGCAATGCTTGCGGGAATGGTGGATAGGCAGCATGCATACATACCTACTTACGGCACAAGTATTCCGTAGGTACTGAGTAATCAGGCATCGACTCATCGGATGCCGGAAATGAGAGCATCGGCGCCTGGACCTTCATTAGTGAATCAAATCAGCCTTTTGTGTTATGAGCTTGCTGTTTGAGCGCTTGACCGCGGGGGTTTCTCGCCGTCTTCGTCTGTCTGTCTGGCAGTCAGTCTCGCGATCCAAGGGCCCGTTTGCCCGTTCTCGGTCCCGGCGGAAGGATGTTGTGTTGACCTCATCCTTACCCTCACAGCTCGAGCGCCCTGCCGACACGACACCCACACAGTCAGTCAGTCAGTCTGGCGCATGGCAGGCAGGAGCAACCAACCTTGACTAAGCCACTGGCTGTGCTGTTTGGTCTTGTGGCTCGTGCACTCCAAAATCCGGTGGGGACGCCGTCTGTCTGTCTGTCTGTCGCTGTCACTGTGCCGTCCCGGCGCGCATTCCCTCCCTGGCGGCGTGAAAGCACGCCTGATGGTAAGGTCCGCTTTCCCAACACAGACCGATGCTCCCAGCATTACACCATACGTGTATGGGTTAGCCCGGCCCAGATGACAGCACAGCTCTACTAATTAGGTAGTTAGCGGTTTTGCAGCCATCTTTTGCATCTTTCATGTGATGGGAGCTCCCCCACTTCCACTTTCTTTCCCGTCATCCATCCATCCATCCATCCCCAACCGCCCGCCAATGGTCTGACTTGACCAAAACAACATCAACAAAACAACACTTGTGTCCCGACGTCTTGAATCACCTCCACCCCCGTGGCATTACTCTCACCCAATCCCATGCTGCTCAGCAGCGCCAGTACCCACCCCCAAATACCTTTGACGACTTGTGGATGAACACTGGCGCAATCCTCTCCAATGCCATAGCTTCGTCATGCCCGAGCACCTCGACCCAGCCGCTCTCTTCGCCCACGACAAGGAAGAAAACGATGACATCCGAACCCTCAGTCGATCTCCCCATCCCTACCACCACCTTAACACAGAACTCCCTTACCCCGCCCACCGCCTGGCTTACCGCCCGTCTAATGCGGCACCGACGCCGCCGAGGACCTCGTCCGCAGACTCGAGCCGAACGCCGTCTCCTTTCCCCTCCTTCACAAAGGACTCGTCTCAGGGGAGCGATAGCGGCACCGAAGCCGACGACGAGCACTTCCTCAAGGGGCTTCCCGCGCCCAAGGTGCGTTTGCACAAGGGGTTGAGGGGCCGTAATGAAGTCTTCTCGGGCGCATCCACGCCCTTGTTCTCTCCAGATCAGGAAGAATATCCCCTCCAGCGACAGAAGGAAAAAGAGGGCCGGAAAGATGCTCGTACGTTTCTTAACGATCGCAACTCCCGGCGCACCAAGGAGCTCATTCGCCGCGTGTCCGAGTTCATCATTGTTGGCTCCCTCTTCGCCGTGGTTCGGTCCAATCCAAAGGTGAAGCCCATCTTCTCCGCCTGGACTCAAGGTACGCATCATTCAGTCGGCCGGTCCATTCTTAAGCTTACAACATGTAGAACTACGCTTCCCGGCCACCTTGATTGCGTCGCTCATGGCGCTCTACCCTCTCCGACTGATTGCATGGTCGGTGCGGCAAAGGAATACATCCAAAAAGTCGCCAGTTGCCGTGCCTACCGTTTTCGATCCCGCACCGATCTTGTATCCGCCTTCCGTGACGCTGCTCGTGTCACTGTTAATATCTCCCGACAACCAAGCCGTCATACCGTTAAACATCGTTCTGAGCATTTCTTCGATACCAAAATATCTAATTCCTACGGCGCGGGCTCACGAAGCAATCAACCCCTTTCAGTGGGTTCTCTCCTGCGTACCAATATGGGTGTCACACCAGTGGACACCCACGTCCTACGCAAGGCCAGCCCTCTCCCCAGAGACAGCTGTCCTTCTCTACCCGCTGCACCAAACACTCCTCGCGGTGCTGCATTACCTTACAACGACAAGCCTGCTCACAGCCGAGCTACAACTGCTGTCGATAGCCTTGATCAATGTATTGCTTCTCGCGCACTCACCCCAAGCCACCATCCTCCAGGCACTCCTATGGGGAGGCGGCGTGGGTGTCCTCGTCATCTGCGGACCGGTGATTTCATGGGGGATCGCTTTGGCTAGGGTTCCAAGGCTCCGCTTTAGCCGGGCTGCGACCCCCTCGAAGAAGACATCCTTCTGTGGGTTCCTCTCTGAAGGCTTGTCCATACGCCGCTTCAAGCATGAGCTGCTGGGCTCGTCGCTGGAGGGATCGGCCTCAGAGCTGGGTGACTCAGAGGACGAAACAATCAACGGGTCGTTCGGAAGATCCATGAGAGTGAGGACGTTCGGCATGGCCGACACGTCATCCCAAGCAGACCGCAAGCTAAACGGCTTCTCGGACGGCAAGTCTCCAGAATCGCCAGATGGCACCACCATTGGACGGCGCAATACCTTCCCTTACGTCGTGCAACGGCCGCGGCCTCGAAGGTCCCTGACCCACACCTCGACAGGCCGCAGAAAGCGCACTGCCTCGACAACCGTTCGCTCGTTCTTCAAACTGACGGAGGCACAAGCCGCGATGAGAAAGTGGAGCTACGCCGCCTATGTCTACGTTTGCATCGTCGCCATCATCCTGGTGCCCGTGAGAGGGTACATCGGTAGGTATGCCCTGAAGGGTAGCGAACCCGTCGGGTGGGCGCTGGGATACCTCTTTGGCGACCTGCCGTGGTTCCGATTCAAAGTCGTCGAGGCAAATCTCGAGAGATGGATCTGTTTGCCTACGCGCCAAGGCGAAGGCGCAAAGGTGGCCTGTCACCTAGGTTGGATGCAGCGCATCCGGCTTTCCGACTTTGGCGAGGCAAATACGCGGCTGCTGCTGAGCGCCTACTGGCTTGGCATTGTCATCTTTGGCTTGGCTGTGGTCATTCGCTTAGACCACAAGTACGAAGTAGACACGAGGCGAAAAGTATTCCACTTCATGATGGTCGGCATGTTCCTACCCGCAACATATGTCGACCCAGTCTTCGCGGCTCTGGCACTATCGCTGGTCCTCGCGATATTTCTCATTCTTGACCTGCTGCGAGCGAGTCAGCTACCGCCTCTGTCGAGACCCATCGCCGCTTTCCTCACCCCTTACGTTGACGGAAGAGACCACAAAGGCCCTGTTGTCATTTCCCACCTATTCCTGTTGATCGGCTGTGCCATCCCGCTGTGGCTGTCGCTGGCGACCCTCCCGCGCAGTGGCAGCGGCTACCTCGCCGGCTGGGAGGTGCCAACGCGCGAAGTGAGCATGGTGGCGGGCGTGGTCTGTGTCGGCTTGGGCGACGCAGCCGCCTCCCTCATCGGCCGTCGTTACGGACACAGAAAGTGGGTATGGGGCGGTGGCAAGAGTCTGGAGGGCAGCTTGGCCTTTGCCGCTGCAGTGTTTCTCGGTCTCATGGCGGCGACGACGTGGTTAAGGGTCGGGGGCTGGCCCGTCGCTGAGGAGCAGCAGGTCGCTTGGCCGGCGGCTGCCCGCAACGCCGGCTTCTGCGCAAGCATGGCGAGCTTGACAGAGGCCGTCTTGACGGGCGGAAACGATAACGTTATTGTGCCGGTGGTGCTCTGGACGTGCGTTAAAAGTGTTGGGGTGTAGAGAGGCTACAGGAGTGGCGTTTCACGGTTTTCATGGGATCGATCGGTTGGGCTTGAAAACACTCCTAGACTATACCCCAAGGGGATCATGACCATTACGAATGCAATGTCTATGTTCTTGTATGTTTTGTCATGACGCTACGATGTGATTGAAGTGGGCCTTGCTTGGCTCCACGCTGATTTTTGTCTCTCCCATCGGCACTTTACGATGTGCCCCTTTGGAAATGTTTTGTGAAATTAGTAAGATGGTAACAAATCCTCGGCTTTCGTCCCGTCTCGGATCACGACATCAACTCCTCAAGGATGGCCTCGAGTTCCTCCCGCCGGAACGGGATGCTCAGCAGTTCCGTACCGAGCGCGTCCTTCCTGCTGGTGATCATCTGGTGGTCGTGGAACCTGCGACTTGTCAATCAAGGCCGCGCGGGGAATCGGGAACGAGGGATGTATACGTACTCCTTCAACAAGGTGCGGAAGGCCATCTCGGAACTGCAGATGAAGTCCTCGACGGCCTTGTTGTACACCATGCGGTACTCCACGCCCGGGTTCTCCGCCCCGACATGCTGCTGCTGGTCACCGTCGTCCATGGCGGACAGGACCTCGATGACGAGCAGCTGGAAGAGCTTTTTGGCGTTCTCGGGCAGCGAGCGCAGGACGAAGACGACGCCGTCCTTGCCGTTGACGCGGCGGGCCTTGCGGCCGAGTAGCTCGTGCACGTCGTCGACGGGGTCCAGCTCGACGTCCAGCGGCCGGAGGGTGGTGCAGTCGTGGAAGAGGAAGTTGAACGACGTGCGCTGGGCGGCGTCCCAGAGCAGCGGGAAAGAGGGCGTGTCGGCCGTCGCGACGAGGCGGACGCGCGGGTGGGCAGCGAGTTGGGAGAGGAGCTGCTGCGTCGCCGGCTTGCGCAGGGGTACGGCGTCGATGGAATTTAGGATGACCGTCAGGTGGGTGGACGATGCGGCGAGGGCGGACGAGAGGGTCTGGACCATCGCCGTCGGCTGGGCGGGCAGTTTGAGGGACGGGCTGAGTGCCGAGGCCAAGGTGGTGAAGACGTCGCGCGCCGTGACGGTGCGGACGTAGCCGTTGACCACCACGATGGGCGCCTTCGGGTCCATAGCGTGCAGGTGCTCCGCCAGCTTGCCCGCGAGGTCGCGCTTCGACCCCTGGCCGTAGAGACACAGGCTGAACCCCTGGGCAAGCTCGAAGCGCCACTGCTCAAACGAGGCCTCGTGAAGGGACTGCAGGTAGGCGAGATCCTCGGCGTGGGGCTCATGGCGAGCGCGGACGAGGTCAAAGTACTCGTCGTGCGTGAGGAATTCCAGGGACGCTAGGGTGTTGTGCGACGTCTTTGGGCGGCCGGGCTTGTTGTGCTCGAAGTAAATCTCGTGAGGGGGAAGGTCGCGGGGCGGGGTCGGTGATTTCGGCGGTGGTTGCTTGCGCGGGCGGCCCCGGCGGCGTGAGGGCGTTGCGGAAGGTGTTTCTGGTTCGGACGGTTGCGTGGTAGCCTCTGCGAGCTCCGCGCCCCGTTCATCTGGCCCAACCTCGTCTTCTTCGTCTTCGCTGGATTCGTAGATCTCCCGGGCCAGGCCCTCGTCGTCGTCTTCGCTATCGTCGGCGATGACGCTCTGAATGAGGGACCGAGCGCTCTTCCGCCGTGCAGAGCGGTCTGCCGCCTGTCGCCTCCTCGGTGTTATGGCCTTTGACGGTGTCACCAAGACGTTCACCTGCCGCCGTTTAGAGGGTGTGACTGCGACGGCGCCGTTGGCCAAAGGGGTGGCGGGCTTGGGCGGGCGGCCTCGTCGTTTCTTTGGGGTTTGGCTCTCGGGTTCTGGTTCGGGGTATATCTCCTCCTGCTCCTCCTCCTCCTTCTCCTCGCCGTCGCTATCAGAGGGTACTTCGTACGGGTCGACCGGTGCAGCTTGACGCCTCCGCTTCGAGGGGGTGCCGTTCACGGGCTCCTCGTTGGTTGCGCCCTGCAATTGCTGGCGGGAGCGTTTTTGGCTCAGCCTCCTACTTGGCGAGTCGTTCACGCCGGGCTCGGTCGTTCTGTTGCGCACCATGATCGAATTCGGGCCGCTGCCTGTCTGCGTTCGGTGACGTAAGGAGTCAATGGCAGGTTGTTATGAAGATTACGGCTTCTGACGGCACGGCAACGGAGGACGCGCCGACGCGAAAATGTGAAGTCGGGGAGGGTTCTGTGTGGGTCCGTGACTCTAATTGAGTTGAGGACGCTAGCGTGCCTAGCGCTACTATGTAACCCCCTGAACTCACAGTCGCAAGGACAAATCAGGCATTCAACTACAGTCCATGTCATGTTTTCAATGCTGTATGAATTCTGCGTGTTCCAAGTTTACCTAGAAGCAATTCTAAATATTGATTCCATTTTACCAATTGTTATGGGATGCAACGAACTCCATGCGGGGCTCCGCAGCGTCCCTTAGAGAGATACACTTGTCATTGATCGACTGTTTCTTTCTGAACAACACTGGCATTCTCACGCTGATATCGTCGTTAAAGCTAGCTTAAGACGCATCGTAGCTGGCCTTGCCGCAATCCTTTCGAGTCGGACATACCGTTGTCGCAAATTTCAAGAGAATGCACGAGTCGAGAGAGTGAATGCCGGTAAAGTTACGTCCCAGATGACAGCTGCTTTCTAGTTCACCAGTTCTTGCCCTCGGTACCTATGACAGGGGGTGTCAGAGGCCAAGCTTATCTTATCCATCGCCAGGCCAGGGATAGCTGCCACTAATTGGACAGGGGGTCCAAGCTCCTTCCCGCAAGCCAAATTTCTACGAATACCGTCTCTCAACTCTAACCACACAGACGTCCGTCACCTCTCCACAATCTCACCTCATAGCCGTCGTCCAAGATGAATCTCAACCTCTCAGGCTCGGTGAATATTTTCAAGCTGTTTTCTAGGCCGGCCTTATGTCTACCACAACACACTGTCGCGACATTCAACGACTTGCCCATACCATTGCACAAAGCCTTCGAGGGACAGGATCGAAAATGTGACATCCGGGCGGTAGTGCTCGATAAGGACGATTGCTTTGCGATTCCCCACACGAATGAAGTCCACAAACCGTACAAGGTACGTCAAATTTGTTACGAATTCCGGATCCCCTTTTCTCATTCTTGACCATCATCAGGAGCGCTTCGAGCAGCTCAAGGCCGCGTATCCCGGCCGCCGGCTGGTCATCGTGTCTAACACGGCTGGGGCTACATCCTACGATACCTCGCTGAAGCTGGCGAAGGAGCTCGAAGAAGAAACTGGCATCACTGTTCTCCCTCACAAAACAAAGAAGCCCGGGTGCGGTTCTGAGATCATGGCGTACTTTCGTAGCCATCCCGAGGCGGGTGTCTCCCACCCATCCCAGGTCGCCGTTGTTGGCGACCGCCTGACCACGGACATGATGCTAGCCAACATGATGGGTGGTTGGGGCTTCTGGATTAGAGATGGGGTAGTCCCACCTGAAAAGAAGAGTATTGTGAGTAGCCTCACTTTCGCCTCGAGGGCTTTCTGCTGATGACAGCAGTTCTCGAGACTTGAATGGCGTTTGGCTGCAGCATTGGTAGCCAGGGGTTACCAGGCCCCCGAGCCGTATAGTCCCTTCAAGTAGCAATTGTAAACACTAACCTATAAGTGTATTGCTTGGGCACGTTGGCTCCAGAAACCCTAGTAAGGTATGCTAGCTACATGACGCAAGTTGTTTGATTCTTCCATTTTGATTTATCAAGTCCTTCATTTCGACTGTTTTTCGGGGGTTTCCGGGTATACATCTTAGGCGAAACCTCCAACTTTACTGAGCGCAGGGCCCTAGCTTCAACTGCCTACTATATATAGCTCATCGCTTTTCGTTCCGTCATGATGTATGCCCTTCCCTCAGTTAAATTTCTTCTAGTCACTTACTTGGCTTATCTGTTTGGCCGGGTGATCCTTATCACTGTCACCTCACCTGCCGAACTATCCCCCTTTGAGCCTTGCCGCTGCCAACTCCTCAGATTGCCTCTTGACTCTGACATCCTCTTCGCGCTTTCCGTCCCGCCCTGTTCCAACTCCCCTTGACTACTTCTCTGTGTCTCTCTTGCGCTCTTGTATTGCTATGTCTGTATTGCTGCGATGTTTTATGACACTGTCACGTACTGATTTCTGCTCAGACCCAGGCTGCTCGTTCGTATATAATACACACCTAGCACATAGTAATACATCCTCTCAAACGCTACAAAAATGAGTCCGTACTTACAATAGGTATGTATACCTTATGAATGCTCGTTCTTTGCACTTTTTGGTCGATACATCCATTGTTTAAATGCATGTTCCTCCATATGAAACAACATTAACAGTCTACAATGGTCGTGGGGAGACCACCACCCTCGGTCCTCACTCAAAGCAGCCACTTCAGTCTCACCTTCCTCGGGCCTCAAATGCCCAGGACTTTGGCATCCATAGGAAGCCGCTCTTTCTCAAACATCTCTGATCAAAAACACTTGGAAGTTTTATGGAATTCCAGAGCCTCGTTTGAAAACACTTTCTCGTTTACCCTTTTCATCCCGTTTCCTTTCCAAAGAGTTAATAATCTCGTGACCCGATTATTCACTGACTCCCTCCCTTCTCCTTGATTCACTGGACCAATCCGTCAGTGACCTTTAATTATTATATATCCTCCCAGGAGTAAGACCTCAACCTGACGGAAGCGGTTTGCTTCCAAAACAAGTCGCACTCGATCCCACGCCACATTTCTTCCCTCTCGCATCGATCTATCAGTTCGCTGCACAACATCAACTCTCAAGAGTTTGATCACTCTTACATATTCGACTACTCACTGGTCCTTTCCTTGAGCATCGACTTAACCACGTGAGACTTGCTTTCGGCTCTTCTTCATCCACAATCCTTCGGAAGAAACCTTCAATTCCAAGTTGAATCACTTCAACCGCGGCATCAACACCCTGTGATTCAGCTTTCCCTCTCGTTTATCATCAAGGTTACATTGAACTTTCGACATCAATCCATCCTCACTTTGACTTTCTGGTATCACTACGTTTATCCCTATTTACGGAACAATCAACAGTCAGGATGGGCGGAAAGGTTTGGTCGGTTGACGAGGAACGTGTTTTCTGGCGTATCATTGTGCCTCAGTCTCAGAAACGCATCGCTACTGGCCCTACGCATACCAAGACTTGGGAGGATCTCACCCCCTTGATGCAGTCCTTGATGGGTGTCAATGCCAAACGCACCTACACCCACCTCGGTCTATGTAAGTCGCCCATAACTCGTTCACTTCGCCGTGCTAACATACACCGAGTCGAGCATTTTTTCCAGAACATCGACAAAGGCCGCATCTCGCCCAATGCTAGTGTTTTCGTGTGCGAGTACCGAAAGGCTGTCGAAAGAAACCTCAAGGCCACCGAGGAAGAGAAGGCCAAGGGCGCTGAGCTCCACGGCCAAGTCGATTACGCGGCGTCCATGGTCAACGTGTACCAGGACAACGAAACCCGAGATGAACCCGACCTCGGTTATCCCCCTAGCGAGGTGAATTATGGCGTACACCAGTCCGCAGATGACTTTGAGGATGAGGAGGGTGACAAGGAGAACCGGCCTCTCGATCGATTCCTAGACGAGCGTGGTCGTTACGGTGCTCCTCATTTCCCCCTCCTTGATCCCATCTCCAAGGCTGACACGGTTCCTGACAATGAGCTTGCTCACGGCATAACGGTCCAGGCATCTCCGTTCGCCGAGCGCTTGGTTCTCGGGGACATTCGGCAGCCTCACGAGCGGGGTCTCGCTGCCAATATGAACTCGTACAGTGAGGTCTCTGAAGTGCAGACTCGGTCACTCGCCGAGTTCTCGCCTTATGAGAGTGCTCCCCCAAGGGCTCTCAAACACCGAAACAACCACCGGGCCCACCCGTACGCAGACGTCAGACTCCAGCGACATGGCCGAACCCCAAAGAAGGGTCATGGTCGTGTTCATTCCCAGGCTCACCAGGGAAACAATGCCCGCTGCGCAGCCCCGGGTTCCCGTCACTCCTCTCATGGCTACTATACCCCAACTGAATTTAGCCATATCCCTCCGATGGAGTACTACGACTACGGGCGCCCTGGCGAAAACTACCGTCCATACTCCGATTCATACTCCGAGTATTACAATCATCCGCAGCACACTCCAAGCCATCCAATGGTCTTCTACGACCAAGCTCCTGGCCATCTTCACGGCTCATACGGCTATGAGCGTCCTAGTCCAGCGATTCATGAATTCGGCAACTCCCGGGGTTGGGAGTTTCCTGACCGCAGCCCTTCTGCTATGGCAGCCAACTATGACAGCTCTGAGAGTCGTGACTCATCATTGACCAGCTACGACGATGGTAGTTATGGCTCTATTGGGGCCGACTATATAAACCCTGAGAGTCGTTCTTTAGTTGTCCGCGATTACAACTCTTTCACCCCAAAGACCATTCAGCGCCCTGCGTCTTCTGCTTCGGATATTCAGCAGCTGATACCTCAACCCGATCACCGGGACAGGCACAGCGGTAGCTACAAAATGAGCCCCCAGGTGTCAGAGAGGGAGCTCGAGAGACAATCGGTGGCTGCGCATGCCAAAGAGTTCAAGCCTCTCAAGACCTCTGATCAGTACCAGACGTAGTCATCGAGTAAAGGCGTTGCTTGGTGCTTGTCAGTATTTACCTGAGCAAGCATAAGTACTTTGCAAATCTTTCTCCGTGGCGTCGTCATCCCCCAATGGCCCGTTGAAGAAGAAAGGTCCCGGCGCGGAACAGAACGGAAACAGACTCTCGGGGGAATCAGTTGAGTTTTTTGAGTCGATGGTCTGAGGCCGACTAGCCATGTTCAATGGGGTTTAGGTTTGACGGTTGGATGAGGTTAATTGGCGTTAGGGCCGGAGAGGTCTTCATTATTATCTTTTTTCTTTTTGGGAAGCGTGCACACCCATAGAGACTCTGGTCACCCAGGACCCAAGAGACTATAGTAGTAGCATTGAAAGAAGAGATTATGCCGTCTCCCCTTTCTTCAACGTCTCCCACGTGTTAGTATATGCACGATGACTAGACTTGTCGATAAACTTCCACTTCGAATTCCTATGTTCTTCGGTGGATACTAAAACGAGTCGAGGCAGGTAGAAGTAACATGATCTGGTGTGAGAGTTGCTGCCCGAGCATTAGGAATCAAGAAAACCAAGGGGATTGAAAAGAATGTAAAGAAAGAGTTTATCTACCATCGGAGTTCAGAAAGCTCTACAGGGTCATTTCTTCTAACAGGTAGCTTGGTCGTCTGCTTCACGACAATTCAAACGAGACGTTCAGCAAACAAACAATACTTACCGGGTTGTGCTAGGGGGTGTCCTGCTACTGTATGTATGTACCTTATCTTCAATCTTATCTTCACCCAAGCAACCAACCTCCAGTTCCCACCAACCACCCTCTCTCTCTCTCTCTCTCTCTCTTTTAGAAAAAAAAAAGCCGAAATGCCAATCAACCTAGAGATACCAGTCTTCTCGCCCGCCTCGGCCCTGCGCGCCCAGGCACTTGGCGCGCAGCGCATCGAGCTCAACGCACGGGGGAGCTACCCCGTCGGCGGCACGACGCCGGCGCCGGCGGATCTCGAGGGCGTGACGGGGCGGCTCGCGGTGCCCGTGCGGGTCATGATCCGGCCGCGGGGGAAGCCCGCCGACGACGTCGACTTCGTCTACACGGGCGACGAGCTCGCGGCCATGGCGGCCGACATCGGGGCCCTCCGCGGGTTGCTGCGGGCGGAGAGGGGCGACGGGTTCGTGTTCGGGGTGCTGCGGAGGGACGACGGCGGCGGCGGCGGCGAGGGGGCTCTGGTGGTGGACGTCGAGAGGAGCCGGGCGCTCGTCGAGGCCGCGGGCGGGCTGGCCTGTTCCTTCCACCGGGCCTTTGACGAGGCCGTCCGGTCCGGGGAGGGTCGGGACGTCGAGAAGGCGGTGAGGGACCTGGTGGCGTGCGGGTTCGAAGGGGTCCTCACCTCGGGCGGGCCCGGGACGGCCGCGGCGAACCGGGCGTTGCTGGAGATGGTCGTACGCGAGGCGGGGGCGGGGGACCGGAGGAAGCTTGAGGTCATTGTCGGCGGCGGCGTGAGGAAGGAGAACGTCAGGGACGCGGTCGGCGGGCTCGGGGACGGTGTGTGGGCGCACTCGAGCTGCTACACCGCCAGGTGCGAGGAGGGGCAGATTGACGAGGAGGAGGTCACGGGAATCTTGGAGAGACTTCCCGGGAAGTAGCTCCTGTCTCCTTCTCACCAGCTTGAATCAGCTGGCTGGGCTATCGGCCGAGATGGCTTGGGACCCAGTCCTATCGTGGGTCCGGTGATCAGAACGGGTGTGAATACTTCAATGCGAGTTTACCACATTCAAGCTGGACTTCAAGGTCGACATGGTCTACCCGTGATCCTCAAAGATGGTATTGGGTGACGGGCGCACTTTGTGCCCTGACATATAAAGTAAACCATCCTGCATCGAGTCTGCATGGAGTCGGGAGGTGCCCGGCGATGGGTGCGGGAGACCGACCACGGTACACAAATGGAGCACCGTCCGTGAGATGGGATTCGAGGAGCCGCAAATTCAAGATGAGAATAAAGTAGTACAAAATATAACAAAATTGTCTCCCGGCCACACTTGAAGTGCATGTAGCTCCTCGTTCAGGATGCAATCGCCGTGACACGATCTTGCCCCCCATCAAGTCCCAAGCCATCTATCACTACAACAATGCTACCCACTAAACGTCTGTTAGTCCCTTCATCAAAACTTTACCTTCACCGGTGAGACAATCAAGTCGATCCGCACTGCGATGATGCAGCGAGTTCAAACCGGAGGACAACTGCCCAATAGAGCAGAAGCCGACTGACAAGAGGAGCGTTATTCAGATCAAGTCGTGGAGGCGGGTTTGGGGAAGGCAAGGACTCCTCCAGGTATATATTGGGGTTTCAATCCTGTGAAATACGAAACTCAATCATCTAGCCACGTTCACATTCGAGTCGAGACCTAGGTATAATGCATACGATGAGATTATGTCCCAGCAGCTATTACTGGCAATATTAGAAGAGCCATTGTGCCAACTTCCACCCCCCCAAAAGACATCTATGTGAATGGTCAAAAACTCATCATTCAACACCACCCGCCATGCTTTTTAGTCTTGAATAAGAAGGGAAAAAAGAAAAGGAAAAAAAAGAAGAGGGGGCACCATTCTCCCCTAAGCTTCGAGGGTTCCTCTGCGCCTGGTACCACCGGGAGCCGTGCCGTTGCGCGGCTGTGCGAGACCGAGGCAGTTGGCCATCTTGTAAAAGATGTCAATGTTGTTGTAGGTGCCGCCAAAGGTCTCCTGGCAGGGGCCGCGGGCCCAGACGGCGACGTCGGTGAGCGAGTGGACGCCCTGGGCCTCGTTCGTGGGGAGGGTTCCGTTGACGACGAAGCCGTCGGCGGCATCCACGGGGCTGACGTAGTAGTCGGTGGTGTTGGCGGCGGCGACGGCGGGGGTGCGGGCCGACCCGTGGAGCTTGTAATCCTCGCGGCGGTCGGGGCTGGCGCCGACGCCGGCGGCGATAGCGTAGCGGGGGTTCCAGTTCAGGGGGAAGTTGGGGCCGGTGTTGTAGCTGACGCCGGGCTGTTCGACTGTGTACTGGGACAGACCGGAGTTGGCGTAGACACCGACGGCCCTGCGCTTGGTGCGGTCGTCCTCCTGCTCGGCGAGGTACTTTGTGTCGGCGTTTCCAAAGACACTTTAGAAGGTTAGCTTAGTGGCACTGTAGCATGGGCCGGGCAACTCACTCGAATCCGTGGCCGTGATCGGCCGAGACAACGACCAGTGTGTCCTCGAGAATACCGAGGTCCTCGAGCTTCTCAATAGTAGCCTTGACGGTGTCGTCGAGCTCCAGGAGATCACCGAGAGCGCGGTCGTAGTCGAGGATGTGCATCTGCTTATCTATCGAGGCAGCCTCGGACATCAAGAAGAAACCCTTGTCACCGCCACGGTTGTGGAGGGCATCGACAGCCTTGAGGGTCATCTCCTTGAGGCCAGGGACGTCGAGGGCGGCGCTCTTGTTGCCAGTGGGGTCGTTGGTGAGCTTCCCCAGGTTCTCAGTGAGAACGTTGCGGTCGAGCCAGACGGGAAGGTTGCCCTGTGTGAAGATACCCAGGATCTTATCTTTGGCGTCGGCAGCCTCGAGGGAGGTCTTGTTGAGGGCGACGGTGTAGCCCTTCTTGGCGAACTCCGCGTAGTAGTCCTTGCCCTGGTAAGAGCCCGTGCCAGGGTAGAATTGTTCGGCACCGCCACCAAGGTAGACATCGGGACCGTTCATTTTGGTCCAGGTGTAGTTGGTGACACCGTTAAGGGCCTGGTCAATCAGGGGTCCATACAGGGAGCGGGATCGGGTGTGGGCCGTCAGGGCGATGGGAGTGGCGTCGGCCATGAAGGCCGTGGAGACGGCACCCCAAGCGGAGCCCTAGAAAGTCAGTACATCATCTCCTCGACTTGCAGATCTATGACCGACATACCCAGATACGGTGAATCAGCTCAACAATGGTCTCCACCTTGGGGTCGTCGAAGGCGTCGGGAGAAGAGTCGGCGTAAACACTAACACAGTAAGTAAAAGCCGTCAGACATCATCCATGACCTGGCTCACCCCATGGCGTTTACGGTGCTCTTGTGTCCCGAATACAGAGCAGACGCAGAATTGGCAGAGTCTGTGATGTAGCTGTCGATGGAGTGCGTCATCTGGTGGCCGAGGACAGGGAACTTGTCAATAGCCAGGGTGGACTGGTACTTTCCGTTGATGCTCTTGTGACCGAGGAGGCGGGCGGCAGTGACCTGTGGCGTGTTAGAAGCGGCTACACGACAACTGTGTCTGGGTATAAGAACCATGTTCGTGGTCATGCCGTCGCCAATGAAGAAGATGACGTTTTTGGCCTTCTTCTCCGTCGCCAAAGGCCGCACAACCCAGTTGGCGGTGGTGGTCTTGCCATCGTAGTACTTGAGAGTGACCACGTAGTTGCCGGGCTCGTACAGACTGATGCGGCGCCAGATCTTGGAGGCCACGTTGACCATGCTCTTCTGCTTCGCGTCCTCAGCGAAGAGGTCCTCGTACCAACCGAAAGACCACTTCTCGAGTTTGGGCTCCTCCTCGACGCCGAAGAAGTCGGTCAGGCCCTCGGCCTCGGCGCCCTCCTTTGCGATGCTGACGGTGAAGGCTTCGTCGGGGACGCCGTTGTTGAAGGCCTCGGAGCCGTTGACGGGCGCATGGATCTCGACACGGAGGTCGAAGAACTGACCGGGGAGGAAGTCGGACTGGTCGGGCGGCAGGACGCATCCAAGATCCGGGCAGGTCCCGAGCCGCTGGTAGGTCTGCGCTGACACGAGGGACAGCGACGCAGCCAGGACTGCAAGAGGGCTGATCTTTGCCATCATATTGATCCCACCGCGGCGAACTGGCTGTCGATGGAGTCGGAGTGAACAGGGGAGCTTCGACAGGAGGAGAAGAGAGCTTCCGGGCTGGGGAGAAGGTTTCTGCTGCCCGAGAGCTTATATACTAGAGCGAGTAGAGAAACCGTCCCATGTGAGTAAAGTCTAACTCCCGCCGCGAGTTCGCGGATCCTTGCCTTCGCGGGCCAAAGATCGCTGGAGACCAGGCAAGAGCAGGAACTTTGGACCAACGCGTTGGGTGTAATTGCATCGCCCGAATCACAGCGCCGACACGCCATTGGCTCGCGGAGAGACGGGGAAAACGATGACATGACGTTGGTGACGGGGTGTTGGGACGAAGGGACATGCATGTAACTTCACGGCTCGTTGTGGGCGGAAGAGGCACGTGTTGCGCGACTTGAAAGCTGTGCATATCGGGGCATCCGACGCCAAGGCTCTTGTGGCCAACGACAAGAGGCGGAGATGATGCCAGGTACAGCAAGAGGGAGCTGCGTCGTCGGTCGGCGGTGTGGGGATGAGGCCTGGACGCCTGGAAGCCTGGGATGTCGAGGGTGGAAGAGATGAACGGCATCATGTGGCGTCTACTTGGCGCTGCAGGTCAAGGGACGCGAGCTCTGAAGGAATTCGATCTCCTAGAAAGAGGTCGTTGATTTGTCAATGCCGTCAGTCCCGCTCAGCTCGTGGGGCTGCTGCTAGATTTTCGAGATATGGCCCGGCGTGGGAGTCCCGATATCGTAGAGAGGACCGATCGCGGCCGTTGACTTAGGCCTCGTGGGCCAAATGCGGACTCTTATTGGCTGCTTATCATGTAAGACGGAGATTGGGGTAGGTGTAGGTGGTTGGAGCACCGAGGGCACAGCAGTAAGTTCGCCATCTCGTATGGGAAACTCTATTGAAACATAGTTAAATTCAGTGGAGTATGTTTGCATACCTAACCCAAAATGCTATGGAGAGCGGACGAAAGGGCAGATACGACGTACAAGTATTTGCTCGAAAGGACATTTTGTCGAGCGACGGGTCAGGGAGGGGGGGATTCAAAAGGTCAGCCAAGATATGCACCATGTCGCGGTCCTGAAGGCGCGCAAGGTGTGGTCACTTCAACCGTAGGGCGGACCTCGGAGAAAACTAGCTTGAAGAGCCAATCTTCATCAGTCTGTCGCTTGGTAACGGTCCAGGTTAGATGAAGGAGATCGGTTGAACGCTCTCTCACACAAGAAGTCCAATGGCACGGTCAGTCCCAGGAACGACTGCTCGCAGACAGTGCCGTGCAAATATGAAAGTAGCCTCTTGTCTAAACATTACACTAGTAATCTAACATCTACCCAAGGCTAAGATGTACAGCGTATCACAAGGGTTGTGTAACTTTTCCCCGAACGCCACGCCTTTCGATGCAGTGACTCGTGCCGTGCCGAGTCTCCAAGCAAAGGTAAAAGGAATGTTCATACGGCCCGAGAGCCCTGAAGATGGTTGCACCTATCCAAGATTCTGGGCCTCGCACATCTGCGCGTACATGCCACCCTTGGCAACAAGCTGCGAATGCGTGCCCCTCTCCACGATTCTCCCCCCATAAAACACGCAGATCATGTCCGCGTCCTTGATAGTTGACAGTCGATGGGCGACAGCAACCGTAATTCGATCACTGTCGCGAGCGGCGTCGTTGAGGGCGCGCTGCACAACTTTCTCCGACTCCGTGTCGAGGGCGCTCGTCGCCTCGTCAAGCAACAGGATCCTCGGGTTGCGGATGAGTGCTCTCGCAATGGCGATCCTCTGCCTCTGGCCGCCCGACAACTGCATACCGCTGCTCCCGCAGGGGGTCGCGAGGCCCTCGGGCAGCGAAGAGACAAAGTCCCAGGCGTTCGCTGCCCGGCAGGCCATCTCGATTTGCGCGTCCGGTACATCGGTGACAGAATCGGAGTCGATACCCAACGCAATATTCTCTCGAATACTGCCCTGAAATAGGGTCGGCTCCTGTTGCACCAGAGCCACCATACGACGGTATAGACGAGGATTGAGCTCCGAGAGAGCATCGCCATCAATGCGAATCGTGCCCGTCGTCGGGTCGTAGTAGCGTTCGAGCATGGCAATCATCGTGGACTTGCCGCAACCAGATGCTCCCACAAGAGCAACGAACTGACCCCTCTTGATCTGATTCAAGTCAGCTTTAGCGCAGCGGGGACATTTGTGATTCTACTTGCCTCGATATCGATACCCCGAAGAACATGCGCCTCAGGTCGCAACGGGTACGAGAAGCGAAGCTGCTCAAAATCGAGCGTGGAGCCAGCCTTGGGCGCAGCATCACGGTTTTGAGGCGTCTCCTGGATGGTAGGCTGCAGGTCGTCCAACCAAAACAGGTAGTTTGCACCGTTGATGCCCTTGGTCATGCCTAAGGACGGTTAGAATCAGGCAAAAGGAGGTGCCAACGTGCATCGCTTACTGCTCGAATACTGGAACAGCTGGGAAGCAGCCTGCCCGGAGAAGAAAGTTCCCATAAACGCAACGAAGAATTGGTACATGTTAATCTCCCGGAAAGAGAGCAAATTACACCCATACCTGGGCTCGTGAGTCAGTTGTTGTGGTGCCGGGAAAAAAGACAAAGAATACGCACCAGAAACCGAGAGCCATGAAAAGATACTCGATGCACTGCGTCAGGGCAAACGCAATCGTCATGACGAAGAGCGGTACAGTCGAGGCCCTGACAGCGTGGTCAAGTTCATCTGTATACTTTTTCAATACGGTCTCTTCAATGGCCAGGGAAGATACCGTCCTGATGGCCAAGACCGACTCCGACGCAACAGCAGCGCTCGAAGAGTAGAGCTTAGATGTTCTGCCGTCGAGCTTGGATTCAAGGCGAACCTTAATGTAACCAGCACTGACGAGTGGAGGGAGGCCAGCGAAAACAACGACCACGCCAAGCTTCCAGGTCGTGACGATGGCCAGGATAGCGCAAGCAACAACATTAAGGGTCGAGATTGAGATTAAGCCAATATTGAATCCCATGAGCTCCAAAATGGCTTGGGGGTTGGAGTCGAGTTTGCTCGTCAACGCTCCGGTATTGTTCTCTTTGCGGTCGAAGAATTGGAGATCTTGCCTGAGGAAGTTGTTGAGACATTGTTTCCGGAGCTTGTGGTTCAACCCCTGAGCGATCGTATTGGTATTCAGACCCATAATGAAGTAGGAGATGAACACGCCGAGGGCCAGGACAAAGAACATTAAGGAATAGAAGTTTCCTTTCGCTATCATCTCGGAGCCCGTGAGATTGAATACATCAACCAGGTTCGCAATGATCAGAGACTGACCAGGGAATGCGCCGACTACGTCGTGTTAGCAAGCATACAAACCAGACCTCCCAGAAGACGTACCAGAGAGGACCACGCCAATGACGGTCCAAATGTAGGCCCACTTCAGCTCTGGAGTCTCGCGCACCATGCGGATGACGACGCCGAGCAGGCCTTTCGGCTTGTGGAGGTCGTAGTTGTCTCGCTCCCTCTGGGCATCGATTCGTGTTTGATCTGTGGTTCGATAGCGGCTCATGGTCTTGGTAAGCTCAATGTGCCCTTCCGGAGCGGTATCGCCTTCCTCCTCCGTCTCAGTGACCGAGCCTTCGTCGGAGACGTGCAGATTCTGCGCCCTCACAAGACGAGTGTAGGCCCCGCCCTGCTGAAGCAGTCCGTCGTGGGTACCCTGCTCGACGATGGTACCCTTGCTCATAACCACGATGTTGTCTGCCCTACGGATTGTCGCCAGTTTGTGAGCGATGACGATGGTCGTCCGGCCTTCGGATGCCTTGTCCAGAGCCTGCTGCACTACCCCTTCGGCATGGGGGTCCAGTGCACTGGTGGCCTCGTCCAGGAGGAGCACTTTTGGTTCTGAAATGATACTGCGAGCGATGGCAACACGCTGTTTTTGCCCACCTGACAAAAGACCCCCGCGTTCGCCGATCATGGTTTCGTAGCCCTCGGGGAGTTGCGAGACAAAGTCGTGAGCGAACGCGACCTTGGCGGCTTCTTGCACACGCCGCAGCTGCTCCTCACGAGGTGCATTCTCCCATGGGGTCCCAACAAGCCCATTGGCAATATTGTCAAACACGGTTCCCTGAAACAGGACGGGCTCCTGGGAAAGGGAAGTCAGCATGGGTGAGTACCGCCGGGTCAATCGCGCATACCTGCTGAACCAGGCGAACGTTCTTTCTCAGCCAGTTGAGATTGAGTTTTTCGATGGGCACGCCGTCAAGCTTGATAGTGCCGGCTTTGGGGTTGTACCATCGCTCGATCAGGCCAACGATTGTGCTCTTTCCAGAACCACTGGTTCCCTAGAAACCGTCAGACGCATTGAACTAAGCTGTGGCTCTAACAGACCTACCACGAGCGCCGTCACCTTTCCCGCAGGCACATGTAGGGAGTAGTTGTTCAGCACGGCAACGCCAGGGCGGGTGGGATACTCGAATGTGATGTTCTCCAAGTCAACAACACCGACGGTCTCTGTGGGCTGCTCGCCAGACTTATCGAAGGGATCGATCTCTGATTTTCGGTCGATAAGCTTAAAGAGCTGAGCGGCGGCCGATGCAGCACGGGTGAACTCGATAAAGTATGGTGCCAACATGGTCAGACTGGTAGCACCAATAACCACCGACAAGAGGACGCTGGGAAAGTTAGCCAGAATGTAGATTGGCGGCAAAGAAGACATACGTAAAGATGTCTCCAGACTCTGTGATCTCGCCACTATTCAGCATATGGATGCCCTGCCAGAAAGCCAGGGCGAAGCCAGCGTAGATGATGAAGTACTCGACGGAGAAGAGGATGCCGAAAAGGGGAGATTTCTTGTTTCCCAGACGATGGGCATCCTCGAGGAACCTGTCGAATTTCTGGACCAGCCTCATCCGGATCTCGAAGGCGTGAACGGTGCGGGCACTCGAGAGAATGCCCTCGGCAAAGGACCCAGCCTGTGCATAGATGTTGAGTATCTTTGTCTCAATGGCAGCCTCGATGGCCGACACCACACCCGTGACGATTAGAATCAATGGCGCGACGCAGCAGACGATAAGGGTGAGTTTCCATTGCGTAACGAAGGCGATGATGAAGGCCGTGATGAAGGCGGACAAGCCCTGGAACGTCAGTCCAAGCTTCTCGGCGATTCCAACTTGGATAAGGCGTCCGTTGGAGATGGCTTGGGTTGCGATGGAACCACCAGAGCCAATGTCGTAAAAAGCGACTTCCTGCCGGAGCGCAGCATGCAGGTAGCTGTGGCGGATATTCCTCGTGATTCGATAGGCAGAGAGCGTTGTCAGGGAGATGTAGAAATAGGAAAGAACGAATCTGCCGATGCCTAGATAGAGGAAGTAGAGGCTTGTATTTGTAAGCATGACATGTTTGATATAGCGAACAACAAACTTACGCGAGCTTTGCGGATTCGCCGCGAAAGTTCGCAGGCGAGGAGTGCCCCGTGGTGAAGTCTTGGATGGTGGTGACGAAGGTGCCGAAAATTACGGTTTGGAGGGCCATGGCGGTACCGGAGGCCATGGCACAAGTCAGCGCAACGGCCTGTAGTGTCTTTTCAAATGGACCCCCGAATGTGAAGATGCGCTGCAGTACGGCAGCCAGTAGTTAGCGGATCCATCTGTAGCAAAAAAGGCGAGGCCGTGTGTGTGTGTGTGTAATGTGTTTGAAAAGCATACCAAGTAGGCCTTGAATGCGCCACCCTCATCTTCGACGGCCTCGTCCAGCGAGCTCGTTGCGGCGAGGGTGTCCTTGGCCGGAGCTTGCTCTTTCTGTTCGGGTTCGGCCCCCATCGTTGCGGGCAGATGGTATTGTCGGGGGGAGGGAGAGAGGAAGAGAGAGAGAGGAAGAGAACAACGAGAGAGTCACAGTGGGATGGAGCAGCTCGACTAATGAAGGCTTATATCAGAAAGCTGGCTTTTCTGCCCCCAGGACGAACACGCGGAAGCCGAGCTCCAGAGCCCGAGTGTCAGGGAGGACGCGCATGTTTGCGCCGATATTTAAATGGGTTCCGCCGCGTCTGTGACGCATTCGCGCAATGTCACCAGCGCCGTCAATGAAGCACAGCACAGTCGATTCCTCCCGTGGACCGCCCGTCATAGACCAAAGATACTAACCAAGTTTCGATGCTGATTGGCTGAATATATCTTGGCGGGCGACCACCGGGGCCCGCGGGCGCTTTGGCCGGTCTCTCTCCCCATACGGAGAGCGGTGCTTTCGGGACGCGGGAGGCTCCATATTTGAGGCGGCACGCACGACCATAAAGTCACTAGGTAGGGAGTAAGTAACGCCAGCCATGCAGAGGTGGACTCCCCGCCGTTGATCAAAAAACACAGGCCATAACGTGAGGCTATCTTCCAGTACCCAGCTTCGGGCCTTGTTCAAAGTCGTCCGCATCTGCAACTCAGCAGTCGACCAACTACATAGTACGACTGGAGGATCCAGCGTGGGCGGCAACACTGCCTTTCGGTTCACCGTCGCTGTCCTTACTCTCCATAGCAGCATATCGTCGACAATTCGGTAGCTGATTGACAAGGGGCAGGGGTATAGAAGAGTACGAGCATTCTGTCGATCTTCACACCTGCCACAGGCGCTTGACGGCCGAATTGGGGTTTTTTTTTCCTGGTTTTTTCTTCTTCGGGATGTTTGAATAAACTACGCGATTTCCCATACAGTAGCGCCAAACAGCTACAGTTGGGACATGTACGAACCTGCTGGTTCTTCTAGCTAACGACGGATCACCTTTCTAGAATTCTTGTGCCTATGCTATTATCAGACTACTCGCCGGGGTCTTGGCGTTAGTCCTTACCTACAGCGTACCTAGGTAGTATTTTACATCGTACAATGCAGTGTACGAAGCACAGCGGTCTGGCCGGTCTGCTGGACCCTGGAAGCTTATCGTGCCACCTACCTAGGTATAAGACTATATAAGCTACACTCGGTAATGAAATTACAAACAGCATCCCTGTCCCGCCGCCCTGTGATGCTATCATTCAAATGGGTCAATATTGTTTCATCAACGTCCATCGTCCCCATAACTCACCCCTCTCCGTTTCAAGGCAGGCCGTCAAATCCAGGTGCT
The DNA here is from genome assembly GCA_030867225.1 of Colletotrichum caudatum. Lineage (NCBI taxonomy): Eukaryota > Fungi > Ascomycota > Sordariomycetes > Glomerellales > Glomerellaceae > Colletotrichum > Colletotrichum caudatum. The sequence goes on along the minus strand of MU846013.1, from coordinate 174,459 downwards.
ACGCGGATCCCGAGCGCTCCGCAGCCCGATATTCTCGAGCTCTGGAGTGTTGTGCAGTGAGAAGATCGACGGCAAGGCTCTTGCAGGCCCTCTACAACGTTCGCATATCGTCGCCTATTAAGATGCGCGCAGCAGATAGAACAGTCGCAGGCCAGCCAGAAGATGGATACCGACCTACCTAGGTAGGTAGGTAGGTACCCACCTAACCTTGTGGCCACTTGGGTTCCCGACAGCGGGGCGGCCGTCCGATACGGGGCCGGGCGGGTCAGAACAGCTCGGTTGGCAGTGGGGGCCGGGGCGGTGATGAAGAGATGGATGATTCCCGCCGGGCCGGCGCCGCCTTGCCGGACGACGTGGATGGTGAACACATCATAGCTGAAGGGTTGGTTTTGCAGTAACCGTCAGGCAGTGGAACTTGTCGAGGATGACAGCTCATATCCGCAGTGACTCCGCCAAGCACCAGTTGTAAGCACATAGGGCGCCAATCAAGTCGGCACACGGCGAAAGGGTCCAGGATCCAGGTGTGCCCTACATCTAACAGCTAAAACAGAGACAGAGGGTTCGTTTGAGAGGATATTTCTGATGAGTCGTGTTGGCGAGTGGCAAGCGAGACGCCTGAATACCTAGAAGCCAATCTTTCTGAAGGTGGATTCGTCTTGGTACCCAAAGCTACTACGTATGCAAAGCTGATTACCTAGGTACCTACTACCCATGCACCCAAGTCTTGTTTGCTGCATTGCACCCGTGAGTGACCCAATGAATCGACTTAGTCTTGATCAGAGTTTTCCCACCTCCTACTGTCGGTTTACCGTCTCCCGTTGGCCACTGTTGTCCATTGGCCGTCCGCCTACCGCATCGATAGGTTGTGGTGTTCTTCATCTGCCCCGAGCGAGCCGATGCATGTTTGCTTTTTCCTTTTCTGTGCGCACATGTATGCATGCATGCAGCCGACTGATATGCAGTCAGTCTGCTTGTCACGGAAACTTGAAGAGTCCGCCAATCCGTGAGATGTTTTTTTTGATATTCAAATCAAAGGACGACGTAGCCGGAAAGTGTCGTTGATCCAGACCTCTATCCTTCGTGGGCGGGTCAACAAATGTGAAAGACCAACGTTCTCACAGTTCTGTGGCCCCGCCCTCAAGACATGTGGGCCAACAGGAGAACAACAGCGAAGTGAGACAATACGACTGTATTGATGATGAAGCTGAAGAAGAGGGAAGAAGGTGGGCTGCTATGGGCAGAGGCTGACAAGGGCAGAGTGGCAGTGGCCACGTGACCCTCCAGATCCCTCTCCACAAGACAATAGGTACAGACTCGGGAAAAGGAGCTACAACCTTCCCCCGCATTGGAACCTAGACTGGGCTGTCTTCGTTTTAGCGCCGTATTTAGCGTCCACAACCCCATATGTACCCCACACTCGGAAGGCCAAGAACACCTACCTGCCCGCAGCTTCTTCCCTGCACGGAAGCATGCACCAGGCCACCTCCACCAACACAACACCTGCCACCACACCCGTCCGTCCGTCCAAAGCTATCTAGCTGACGCGCTCACACACACACCACCATCCAGCGTCTTCCCCTATTTTTGTTTCCTCCAGCTGCTTGTGTCAAGGATGTGCTCGTCCCCGGCTATCCCACATGAGGGGAAAAGCCAGGAAGACAGGAGCTTCGGGCGGGGGCTGTCTTGGCGCCTACGCCGAGCACGCTCTGGTCGCATAATGATTGGACGGGTTTGGACCTCTCGTTGCGACATCTGCGACACGCTTGGCCCGAGCCGATTCTGCACCTCCCGCCCGGGGAACACGCTGAATGTGGTGTGGGAGAGAACAAGCGGACCACGGTCGAGGAAGGTGGGGGAGAAGGAGGAGAAGAAGAAGAAGGAGGAGGAGGAGGCAGAGGATGGAGCAAGCAAGACGCGGCCAGAGCATCTGTCATAGTACAACGTTGTTATCTCGGCCACAAAGCCAATCCGAACTTTGTTCTTCCCTCCCTCCCTCCCTCCCTCCCCCCTCCTCCCTTCCTTGTGGTTTCTCCTTCTTTGCGCAGCCATCTGTCGCTGTGATCCTATTGTTAAGCATAATCGACAATAACACTCGAGTCTCTGAGAATCCACATCTCCCGTCTCCTGGCAGTAGCTACGAGCCGATGAGACACCGCCGCCCTCCCTCTTCGTCCTCCCAGCGGCGTCGTTAGCCTGGTTGCTTGGAGCCCCGCCACGATGGTGAACCTCTGCGTCCTGCGGCCGGTTCTGGCCTACAGCTCATGCTCCTCTCGCGCATCTTCCCGCCTCGTTCCTCGTGCGTGGAAGAGCAGCCCACGTGAGTCGAATGCTTGACACTATGTGTAGCCAAGTAGACTTCAAGTTCCCTACGATGCTGATGTCCCGCACCAGATGCCGCGCCGACTGTTCTTGTCGTTGATGCCCGCCGCAAATGGCATTCCAGCCATGTGCGAGGCCACCAGACCAAGGCTCTCGTGCCGGCCGCCTCCCGCTCTCTGCAGCTCGTCCGGCACGTTTCGGTCGCATCTAGCCAGGGCACTCTAGCTACAGCGGCTTACTCCACCATCGTAGAACCTCCTTCCGTGCCGTATTCCCAGCTCACCGTCGGCGTGCCCAAGGAGATCTTCTTAAACGAGCGGCGCGTTGCCTTAACCCCGCAGAACGTTGCCCTCCTCCTAAAAAAGGGCTTTTCCAAGGTCTTGGTTGAGCGCAGCGCCGGCGCCCAGGCTGACTTTCCCGACGAGGCATACGATCACGCCGGCGCGACACTCGTCGACACCGCAGCCCAGGTCTGGTCCGACTCCGACGTGGTGCTCAAGGTCCGCAGCCCGATACCCTCCGAAATCGAGCTCATGAAGGAGAACCAAACCGTTATATCCTTCTTGCAGCCCGCCCAGAACAAGCCGCTCGTTGAGAAGCTCGCAGCGCAGAAGGCGACCTCTTTTGCTATGGACCTCATCCCTCGCATCTCCCGTGCACAGGTGTTCGACGCGCTAAGCTCAATGGCCAATATTGCCGGCTATAAGGCGGTCCTAGAGGCGTCCAACAACTTTGGCCGGTTTCTGACCGGTCAGGTGACGGCCGCCGGAAAGATTCCACCTTGCAAAGTGCTCGTCATCGGCGCCGGCGTCGCCGGGCTCAGTGCTATTGCGACTGCGAGGAGACTCGGGGCCATTGTGCGGGGTTTTGACACGCGCCCGGCAGCTCGGGAACAGGTGCAGTCCCTCGGCGCCGAGTTCGTCGAGGTTGACGTCAAGGAAGACGGCTCCGGTGCTGGCGGGTACGCCAAGGAGATGTCCAAAGAATTTATCGAGGCCGAGATGAAGCTCTTCTATGAGCAAGCGCGTGAGGTAGACATAATCATCACCACTGCCTTGATCCCCGGAAGGCCCGCCCCGAAGCTCATCACCAAATCTATGCTTGAGGTCATGAAGCCTGGCTCCGTGGTGGTTGACCTCGCGGCCGAGGCCGGCGGCAACTGCGAAAAGACGAGGCCTGGCGAGCTCTACACCTATAAAGACGTCAAGATCATTGGTAAGTCACGGTAGGAACCTTGCAATGATTTTGGCTTACAGTCTCCCAGGCTACACCGACCTCCCCTCGAGACTCCCTACGCAATCATCGACACTCTACTCCAACAACGTCACCAAGTTTCTCCTCTCCATGTCACCCAAGGAGAAGCAGTTTGGCATCGACCTCGGCGACGAGGTCGTGCGAGGCGCCATCGTCACCTTGAAGGGCGATGTCCTCCCCCCGCCTCCCCGAAAAGCCCCGCCGCCAGGACCGGCTCAAGCACCACCCGTGAAGAAAGAAGCTGAGGTCGTAACCCTAACCCCCTTCCAGAAGACGTCCCGCGAAGTCGCAACCGTAACGGCGGGCATGGGAGCCGCTCTTGCTTTGGGCAAGATGACCAGCCCCCTATTCATGGGCAACGCCTTCACCTTCGCCCTGGCCTCTTTGATCGGCTACAGGGTGGTGTGGGGAGTAACGCCAGCCCTCCATTCACCTCTCATGAGTGTCACCAACGCCATCTCAGGTACGTTTGGCGGGCCGAATCTTAGGTGGCTGGAGACTAACACGGCCCAGGCATGGTCGGAATCGGCGGTCTCTTCATTCTGGGAGGCGGCTACGTCCCGCAAACCTTCCCTCAGGCCCTCGGCGCAGCTTCCGTTCTCCTTGCCTTCGTGAACGTGTCTGGTGGCTTCGTCATCACAAAGCGCATGCTGGACATGTTCAAGCGGCCGACCGACCCGCCAGAATACCCGTGGCTGTACGCCATCCCAGCAGCCCTGTTTGGCGGAGGCTACATCGCTGCAGCCGCTACGGGGGCCGCGGGTCTCGTTCAAGCCGGTTACGCTGTCAGCTCCGTGTTGTGCATCAGTTCCCTTTCCAGCCTGGCTTCGCAAGCGACAGCACGCATGGGAAATATGCTTGGCATGCTTGGAGTAAGTTCCGGCGTGTTGGCGTCTCTGCTAGCCGTCGGCTTCTCTCCGGAGGTGCTCACGCAGTTCGGCGGTCTCGCAGCTTTGGGTAGCATCGCCGGTATACTGATTGGAAAGCGCATCACTCCCACAGACCTTCCGCAGACTGTTGCGGCACTCCACTCGGTCGTAGGTCTGGCGGCCGTCTTGACCTCCATCGGTAGCGTCATGGCACACATTGACGACATCTCGACGCTGCACCTGGTCACGGGCTACCTGGGCGTCCTGATCGGTGGCATCACATTCACGGGCTCCATCGTTGCCTTCTTCAAGCTCTCAGGACGGATGTCGTCCCGCCCAATCGCCCTCCCGGGCAAGCATCTCATCAACTCGGGCATGTTGACGGCCAACGTGGCCACGATGGGCGCCTTTGTGGCCATGGCCCCCGGCTCGCCCATGATCGCGGCGGCGGCCCTATCCGCCAACACGATCCTTTCCTTTGCCAAGGGGTTCACCACGACGGCGGCTATCGGTGGCGCAGACATGCCCGTTGTCATCACCGTGCTCAACGCCTACTCGGGCTTCGCGCTCGTAGCGGAGGGCTTCATGCTGGATAACCCGCTTCTCACCACGGTTGGCGCGCTCATCGGCGTGTCGGGCTCTATCCTCTCGTACATCATGTGCGTGGCGATGAACCGATCGCTTGCGAACGTCCTCTTTGGCGGCATATCGGCGCCGGCGCAGACGGACTACAAGATGGAGGGCGCCGTGACGCAGACCAACGTGGAGGACACGGCCGAGGCGCTCGTCAACGCCGAGAACGTCATCATCGTCGTCGGCTATGGCATGGCCGTCGCCAAGGCGCAATACGCCATCAGCGAGATCACGGCCGTGCTTCGCGCCAAGGGCATCAACGTCCGCTTCGCGATCCACCCCGTAGCCGGCCGCATGCCCGGGCAGTGTAACGTGCTCCTAGCCGAAGCGAGCGTGCCGTACGATATTGTCCTAGAGATGGACGAGATCAACGACGACTTTGGAGAGACGGACGTCACGCTGGTGATTGGCGCCAATGACACCGTCAACCCCATCGCCCTGGAGCCGGGCAGCCCGATTGCGGGCATGCCGGTGCTACAGGCCTGGAAGAGCAAGCAGGTCATTGTGATGAAGAGAGGCATGGCCAGTGGCTACGGTGAGTCCCCACCGAGCGAGGGGTGTGCGATGTAAGATAGATGCTGACCAAGGCAGCCGACGTACCGAACCCCATGTTCTACATGCCCGGAACGCGCATGCTGTTTGGAGACGCCAAAGTGACTTGCGACGGTGTGTATTCCCCCACACGTTATCCTTCAGATGAAATACTCTCCTTGCTGACACCCTCGCAGCGATCAAAGCAGCCGTCGAGGCCCGAGTAACATAGATTCTAGAGAGATCACCTTTGCATAACATCAAAGAGCACAATCTCAGTGGGGGGAAATCTTGACTCGGGAAGCATCTTTAGAGGCGCTGCATCTAGAGGGGGCTTTCTAGCAGGATGGCTTTCTCTTCTTCGTCCTTTTCAAAGCTAAATATGCGTGTTTGGTATTTTGATTGTTGTACATACCGATTGGTGGTTTAGTTACTGCTGGGGAGCTTTGTGTTGCACCGCAATCAACGGATATTTGACCGACCCTCGCGCTCGGGTGTTTGACGCAAACGTGGGCCGCCGATCGCACGTATCCCACAGGCAGTGGCAAGCAAACGTCAATGAAGGAATGTTGGTATCTAACCCTAGAGAGTGTGTGGTCTGCCCAAATGAACGACACATGCGCCAAAGATGTGCCCTTTTCGTATGCTCATCAACTGTAAAAGAGTGTGGAAGTCGGACCCTTCATGGGGAACCGACCGAAATATCCATCTCAGCCCCCGTTGACCAGCAACAAGAAATAGCAACATGAAGAACGGAGATGGCTGTCAAGCTTCCGCACCAAGCAAGCCTTTTATGCTTTTTTCTCTGCAAAAAGCGCGGCAGGCGGGATGGGCTGGTTCTGGACGGGACCAGGCTCGGCCGACACAGGGACGGGGAGCGGAACTGGTGTCGGAGACAAAGTCGGGACCGAAGACGGGGCCGGAGCTGCGGAGGTGCACCCGAGATTGCAGGGAGTCTCGCAGCGGCCGATAAAGTCGGGCTTGTCGTTCCTGCAGCGGCCCTGGCAGGGGCAAATGAGCTCGATGGTGGAGCCCTCTTTCTGGCCCGCCGGGCAGATGCAGACAAAGAGAGTGTCCTCAAGGGACTCCGGGGCCGGGGCGGCGGCGGCGCAGTTCGTGCCGTTCGTGGAGCAGTAGCCTTGTCCGATTTGCTCGGTCGTGTAGCCTGTGTCTGGTGTCAGAGGCATGCTTCTCGCCGGGCTACGAATAATGGGGGGTTTAGGGTCTCGGACCACATACCTTGGAAGACGCGGAGGACCTTGCCACAGTAGGTCGCGCCGCAGACACAGTGAGGCCCGCCCGAAGGGGGCGCAGGCTGAGACGGGTCGGAGGAGACCGGTGCGGACGACACGGGCGCGGGGAAGGGGTCGGGGTTGTTCGAGATGGGCTCCGTGGGGACCGGTGGGCTGGTCACGGTAAGGGTCGTGAGGGAGGTTGAAATGGGCACTTGGGGGTCCTGTGGTGCGGCACAAGCCCATGTCAGGAGGGCGGCCAAAGTGAAGAAGGTGCACTTCATGGCTGCGAGAAGGTTGACTGTCGTAGGGTTTGAGATGTGATGGATTGCTGAGCGATCTAGAAGTTGAAGATGAGGACAAGAATGGCGTGATCCGTGAAAGGGCACGAGTGTTGGCCATCTTTATACCTTGTGAACGCGCATACACAGAGTATCCGCTGGCAATATCTCGATACGAGTCCCAGGACCCAGTTGAGCGTCCAACGATGTCCTCGAGGACTTGACATGAGGTCGTATACACGTCGTCTGTTCCACCCGTGAGGAGAGTCGCACTAAGCGGGACGAAGGCAGGGTGAGAAGGTAGGACGTAGTTGATGTGCTCGCGACCTCGAGAGTGGTGTTTCTCCGGCTGTTCTTGCTACTTTCCCGGTCTCATCTCGAGCCACCCAAGTCCGTGAAAGCATGAGCATGTATATGTACATCATGCTAGCTCTGGGCGTCTCTAGGAACAGTATATCGGACTGTCCCGAGAATATACATGGCCATCATGTCATCACCGTGCAAGGCCATGCTCGCCGCGCAACTCGAAAGCTGCGTGATATAGCGTCATCAGCCTCCCGACGATTGCTCAAGTCCGACCTCGAAGACCACAAAGTAACTGGCCCACGATGCGGGTGCAACAGGACTCGACGAGGGTGAGAGCATGCTGACCACGTCAGGGTCCAAAGCAACAGACTGCCATCTCGATGACACCGAGGCTGGTGCAGCGTGGTGTCCTCGCACTTGAGCATCGGTGAGACCCTCCCCTGAGCATTGAACCTCAGGCACTGTACCCTCGTGCCGCTGTCTCAAGGGGATTAGGAGAATAGGATTATTTCACGGCTGTTGTATTGCTTCGTGGCGTACCCTGTGTCTTGACACGTCAGACATTGTTTGCTCTTCATCGTGCCGGATGCTCTATGCACACTCCGACTCCGGTTGTGATGTAAGTGAAGGAGAGGTCCAGTCCGTCCAGCTAGGTGACTAGAAAGCAGCTTTGGTTAGTCTCGAGACCCGAAGCAGAAGTCGCCTCGCGAGACCGAAGCCGAGTATCCATCGCATTCGAGTGCATGCGTGCTTTGACTCGCCCGCCGAAGATAGAGGATTGAGGGCATGAGCCAGGGGACGAATGAGGACGATGCCACGGCAAACTTGGGCTTGACGACGTGGGATGCAGCGAAGATGGGGCGCGGGTGAACCCTGGAACTCCAACAAGCACAGTGCCATTCACGGTATTCTGACAGTGCCAATATACAGTACATACCTAAGTACCCGTAGGTAGGAAGGTACCTACCAAGCTGTGCTACCCCTCCATCCCCGCCATTCCTTTCCTCCCTGTTGAGTGCTCTCCAGGTGATAAAACACGGCCCAAAATTCGTACAACCCCCTCGACGCACCGCACGGCAGACAACAAACCGTGTGCGATTGACTGACCTCGGCCGACTTGAACAAACTTTCCCATCGAGTGCGTTGATACGACGTACCCTTCACCAACAATGACCGCCGTTCCGTCCACGGCCGAAAGCGGCGTCATCCATGTCGGCACGCGCAAGTCGGCGCTGGCGATGAAGCAAGCCGAGATCGTCGTCGAGGGTCTCTCTAAGGCGCGGCCGGACGCGTCGTTCGAGATCCACGGCATGCAGACCTTGGGCGACAAGGACCAGATCACGGCGCTGTACAACTTTGGTGGCAAGGGCCTGTGGACGTCGGAGCTCGAGGCCAAGCTCGCGGCCAAGGAAATAGACATCATCGTCCACTCACTCAAGGACATGCCGACCACCCTGCCGGACGGCTGCACCCTCGGCTGCGTGACCAAGCGCGAGGACCCGCGCGATGTCGTCGTTTTCAAGGCCGGCCTCGCCGAGAAGCACGGCTGGAAGACCCTCGCGGACCTGCCCGAGGGCAGCGTCATCGGCACCAGCAGCGTGCGCCGCATCGCACAGCTGAAGCGCCGCTACTCGGGCCTGAAGTTCGCCGACGTGCGCGGAAACATCGAGACGCGCCTCCGCAAGTGCGACGACCCCGAGAGCCCCTTCTCCGCCATCATCCTGGCGGCCGCCGGCCTGCTGCGCATGGACTATGGCGCGCGCATCTCGCAGTTCCTCGAGTCGGAGAACAGCGGCACCCTGCACGCCGTCGGACAGGGCGCCTTGGGCATCGAGGCGCGGACGGGCGACGAGCGGGTGCTCGCCGTGATCAAGGAGCTCGAGGACAAGCCGACGATGCTGGCCTGCGTCGCGGAGAGGAGCGTTATGCGCACGCTCGAGGGAGGATGCAGCGTGCCCATCGGCGTTGAGACGACCTGGGTCGAGGACGGCAAGAAGCTGCGGCTCAAGGCGACGGTGGTGCACGTCGACGGCACGCTCGGGGTGGACGCGGAGAGGGTCGAAGCCATCACCACCGCGGAGGAGGCCGACGACTTTGGCAAAGTGGTGGCACAGGACCTCGTGGACGGAGGCGCACAGCAAATCCTCGACGACATCAACCAGGTACGGCCGGGTAACCAGACGGCGACGGAAGCGACCATCCCCTCATCATAACAGCATTGGCAGCAATGATGCCGGAATAGACTGTCGCCCTGAATGAATGGAATGGGGGCTTGATCAACACCATCTCATTGTTCTATGTGATTTGAACCGCAACCCTAAGTGAAAACCGGCCTAGTATAGACCCTGCCGCCGTATGCAGACCGTATCCCAAGCTATCTCTAGCTCTCTCTCTTTTTACCGCGCCGTTCCCTCGCCTCTTTCCGAATTTAGTGGTCTTCGGAGGCGGTGAAAGCCTTGTACTCCTCCTCGCTCATGAGAGCCTCGAGCTCCTGGACACCGGCCTCGTCGACCTCAATCTTTGCGATCCAGCCGCCGCCGTGAGAGTCGTCCTCGGGGACCTTGTTGATGGTGCTGGGCTTCTCCTCGAGGCCGAGGTTGACGTGGATGACCTTGCAGCTGATGGGGGCGTTGATGTCGGCGGCGCTCTTGACGGATTCGACGGCGCCGATGGCGTCGCCCTGGGCGACCTGGGCGCCCTCCTCGGGCAGCTCGACGTAGACGACGTCGCCCAGCTGCTCAGCAGCGTACTCGGAAATGCCAACGACACCAGTCTTCTTGTCGGCGTTGAGGTCAACCCACTCGTGGTCCTTTGTGTACTTGCGTATTAAGCCTGCAGAGAAGGTTCGGAAGAGATCCGAGGGTCAGTCTTGGTGGCTCGGGACGGTAGCCGAGATGGGAACTGAGCTCACTGATGGGGGTTGTAGAGAAGGCACGCTGCGCGGGACGGGGGAAAGCTGCGCGGGGGGCGGCCTTTGCGATTTGGGAGAGGGCGGAGGGGCGAGCTGCCCTCATGCTGCGAGCAATTGAGGCCATTGTTGCGGTCGTGAGGGCGTGGAGGTATGCCGGTTCGTTGGAGGTGGGATGGGAGATAATGAGGTCAGAACAGGCGACTTTAGGAGTGCTCTGGGGAATTTTGATAGGTTCTTGTAGGTACGTACAGCACCCATCTACCGAAGCCTAGCACTTAAACCCAGGGGACCGCCGAGCCAATCACAACGGACGTCACTGCTACAAGTACCTTAGTCATTCGATGAAACGGATTACCGTCGGTCCGAAGTCGGTTACGATAAGGGACCGCGCAAGAAGGGCGATAGGAGAGGAAGCCGAGGACCGCAGGGAGCCCCGGCGGTCATGCGCTTACCTAAGTAGCTCTTTATGCCTAGGTTTTGAGGCATCAGGGCATTCGAAGAATAGGCAGGCTCTCTTACATAAGCAGGTAGGTCCCAGACAGCAGACAGGCATGAACCCAAGTACTCGGACGGAGCGGGCCAGGAACACGTCGTCAGGCCAGCCGGGAGTGTCCCGTCTGTTTGGCGTGCAAATCTCGCGGGTGCTATTAAACGGCTTCATGCCGTTTTGCATGATCTGGGCATTTAGTGCGATCAAAATTGCATGATACCTTCCTCTTGATTTTTTTTCTTCTTTTTTTTCTTTCTCTTTTCTTCCCTGTCCCTTTTCGTGGCATCATCCACTTCATCACCTCCGTTTTGGAACAACGGTCAATTGTTCATTGCCTCGAGATGGAAATGCGGTCTGACGTCTGTTTGTTGCCTTGGCCCCCCCCGCTGTGCATCGTCCCATGTCGCGTCGAAAAGGTTGGGCGCATCGGTTGTTGACTTTTGGGGGAGGGGGTTTGTTGACATTGAAAGCCGCGGCTTTGCCGGACAACAAGCTGCAGCTACGCTACGGGAGCAGAAAAAGGGCAGCCAATGTCAGCGGTCGGAAATAAGACTCGAAAAGTTGTCAACAACGGTCGAGTTTCTCATCATACCGACATGTATTGGAAAGTGGTCTCTGCTCCTCTGTTCGCATCCACTCATTCATTCATTGCGACATGATCTCACCGCCCTCGAAGGTTGCGGCCTGTTTAGGACATGTCGGTCGGTTAGTCTGCTTGATCGTTCTGTCTCAGTGGCCGTTCTGGCATGCCGCCCACCGTCGAGTCCCCGCTGTCCGGTGGGCATCTGAGCTTCTTTTCGCTTCGCCTGAATGCCAAAGAGCAGGGCAAGCAGGGGATGCCAGTGGACCACCAAGTTGCGATGACAAGCTCGTGATCGAGAGAGAAGGCAGGGAAGGGGGGAGAAATACAGTACGATCAGATCGTGGCATGAGGGCATCTTGTTGAGCCATCCATCCATAAATGCCGCCTGGCTCCCCCCCTCGCCCAGCATCCATAACCCTCGGAAGCAATAGCACTAATGCCACTAATGCCTGGGGTAGCTGAATAACATTGTACACTAACTAACTAGCCTTAGTACATAAGTGTTCACACGATGCACATAACATGCTGCGCATCCAATACGTACACAAAACGCGTCCATCGCGTTTCCCCCACATAGGTAGTCATGGCCCGAGTTATGAATTTTCGGCGTCGTCACCGGCCTTCGGTCTTCCCCCCAGACGCCCATCCGCGGCCTCTGACTGGCTACTGCTTCCCTCTTCCCCTGTCGCACTTCACTAATTAGGTACCTAGAGTACCTAGGTGAAAAATAAAAATAAAAACCCGCCGGGCACTGCGCTGCACTGATGTTGTACAGGTGCACCAAGGGACGCTGGCGGCCCCTCCTCGTCCGTTCGTTCCCCTCTCGTACTGCACCAAAACATGGCAAGCAGCATAGCACACGGTCGCACAAGCATCTCCTCTCATCCCCGTCTTATCCATACGTCCATATATCCATTCCACTGCCCTTGCACATTCACAACTCATCCGCCTTGTCGTAGCTCGCTTGACATTGACACCCACGCTGCTTGGCTCCATCTCCGCCAATCCGTCCCCATCCCCCCGTTTTGCCCTGGCCCGCTTCGGTACATTCCATGACCGTCACTGACTTCTGCCACTGCGCACCGCACCGCCGCATCTCATCGACGTTCCGCCCCGTCGATACCTCACCGTTCTCCCGCCTCGCCTCGCCTCGCTCTGCTGTATCCTCCCTCCGAAGACAATCGCCTGGTTCCTCATCCCCCATCTTCAGCGTAGGCTTTGCTCAGTCAGTTTGCAACCAAGCGCATAAACGGCGTCCCAGTCTTGTTGTCTGGCTCGGTCTCGACAACTGTCTACCTGGTCCAGTAAACGACTGCCACCCTACCTACCTACCCTTACTATACTAGCGGTACGTTTATTACATCCAACACAATCCCTTTCTTCTCATTGCTCCGTTCGATTCCAGCTCGAGGTGCCCTACCCCCTGCTTCAGCCCGGCGTCCAATCCCGTCTCTTGTTCCCGCGCTGTACTACTACTGTCTGGACGCACCACACCACACACTTCTTTCTGTCCCTCTCTCCCCCTCTGCTTTCGTTTGTGGCCAGGCTAGGTGAGACACCTTTGCCTAACACTCATTCCTCTCCGTCCTGTCTCATGATTCACCTCCTGTGAGCCGCGTCTACGTCGCCAGTCCTAATCGGTAACAGACTTCAACTTCAGCAGCTGGAGTTCGGCTCAGCTCTCTGTTCCCGACCGATCGCCGCGCCACCAGAGGCAGTGCCCATGAAGCCATCGTCGGGCCCAAACTAAAACCTACCGCCAAATCCCCGACTCTCGTTGTCCATCCTCCGACTCGGCGCCAACTGCCGTGTCTCCTCTCCTCTTCCGGAACGGCTGCGTCGTACGCTGTCATCTCCTCGCCCCCTCGCTCGAGACAGAGCCTCCCGCCCCCCACCCCCGCCGAACCTCCACGCTGGATTCCTCGACACTATCCGCGGGGTCCCCGGCCCAGGTCCACGACGCCGTCGACGACATGGAGCAGGATCACAGCGCCGCCCCGTTGCACCCCGACGACACCATCGGTGGTTTCGATGCTTCTCCGCAGGTTGTCCAGAACAATGGCTATGATTACTCCGAGAAGCAGCGGCATCAGCCTAGCCAGTCCCTCGACCAGGGCCTCCCACAATCCCCGCGGATGGAAGAGCAACAATCGGATCGCTACAACACACCGCCTCTGCCTATGAGCGCCCCCTCTATCTCAAGGCCTGCCTCTGGTCTATCCGGCGCCGGCGCGCAACAAGGCTACGCCGACCACGCCTCGCGCAGCAGCGCCGGTGCAGAGGCTGCCGCCAGCAACGGTCGCAACCACGTCGTCATCAAGGTTGGCATGGTGGGAGATGCGCAAATCGGCAAGACGAGTCTGATGGTCAAGTATGTTGAGGGCAGCTGGGACGAGGACTACATCCAGACACTGGGCGTCAACTTTATGGAGAAGACAATTTCCATCCGAAATACCGAAATTACATTTTCAATCTGGGATTTGGGCGGCCAGCGCGAGTTCGTCAACATGCTCCCTCTGGTCTGCAACGATGCCGTTGCCATCCTCTTCATGTTCGACCTAACACGGAAGAGCACGCTTAACAGCATCAAAGAGTGGTACCGGCAAGGCAGGGGCTTCAACAAGACTGCCATCCCCATTCTGGTGGGCACCAAGTATGACCACTTTGTCAACTTCCCGAGGGAGGACCAAGAGGAAATCTCGAACCAGGTATGTAGAAAGGGAAGCCTGCTGAGATTTTTCGGTGACTGACAACGTTAGGCCCGTCGTTTTGCAAAGGCAATGCGCGCTGCGTTGATCTTCTCCAGCACGAGCCATAGTATCAACGTGCAAAAGGTGAGTCTCCAACTAGTGTTCCGTGGCCCGTCACTGACCACTTTGCAGATCTTCAAGATTGTGCTGTCCAAAGCTTTCGACCTGAAGTGCACGATTCCCGAAATCGAAAACGTGGGAGAGCCGCTACTGCTGTATCAGTCCTGCTGAGCCCTGCCCACCAACCCCTACCAGTCAGCCCGTACTGGCCTCTTGAGGCGACGCTTTCGTGTCAACCGCATATCATTTGGCTGTCGCCCATATATAATGGATCATGACCCATTACGTACTTACGACGTTCGATATCCAGCTGATCTCATCAGCCGAGTTACTGAAGTCTCCTCGTCTGGCGTCGGTCGGCAGTAATCACTGCATAAGCCTCGAGCGCGAGACAGTCAGACTGTAAAAGAGCACCGCACAGCTCTGTTTTCCGGGCGCAGCCCAAGCCACAAAATAATTCGACTCGTTCCGTTTTCATTTGTCATCAACATGGCCGCAGGGGCCCGATCGCAGCGTTTCTGGTGTGACCAGTTTGATAACTGCGCACACACATCACACATGACACATTTTTTCTCTCTCCCTTCTTGATTGCAAACGGCGTTGCACATCTCTTCAGCTTTTCTTCTCAAGATTGGTAGGGAAACGGCGGGTTGGTTTGAGGCGGGATAAGATGCATTTTTGGGACCATAGTTGGCGGGCCCTCCTCGGCTAGCCTGATCCCGTGAGTTTTCTCGCAGCGAGAGCCTGGGAAAGGATGAAGAGAGGAGGCCACCGTCTTGTTTCTGGGCGTAACGGCCGCTGCGGAACTGTCCCAGAGAGATACTTTTGGGCAGTAAAACTTGCTTTTTCAGCCTCATTTTTCTTTTTTTTCTTGGTTTTTTCTCTGGCACTACTAAATCAACCAATCACCCAGTTGTTGTTTATTCCTAGAAGGTTACTCTGAAAGTAGGAGGCGGAAGACCTGATACAAGAAGGAAAGAGACCGCCGGCATGTAACAACTAACTCACCCACGCGTGTCTTTTACTTTGACCACTTATTTTTTCTTCTTTCTCTCTCTCTCTCTCTCTCTCTCCCTCTCTCTCTCTTTCTCTCTTTCTCTCACAAGACTAGCCCTACTAAGGGAATGGAGACAGCGGCTTTTCTAGGACTCGAGACTGTGTGGCGGGTGGGATGGAGTGTGTAGTAAATATTTTGAGAGCCTCCGCCGTCGGGATAGGCCACAAAACGAATACGAGATGCCGTTTGAGAGACTTCATGCCTCTTTCGTGCCCCTCCAGCATAACGCTAACGCTAGCCCTTCTTGGGCGATGATGAGAGACATCTTGATGATGGGCTCATAGCAAATTGTTTACCTATTCTGAATCCAAGATGCAAGCAAGGCACAGCCAAGAAGACGCCTGATGCTCGGGTTTGCTGGTTTTTGGCATTGCTATAATCAGGGGCAAGTTTGTCAGTCTGTGGGACCACTCGAATGGCTGTATATGTATTGTATACCTTGTGAACGCATGTGTGGACATGTGTGGACGTTATGGGCAAATGCGACCAGAACTCGACAAAACACCCGAAAGGAGGTAACTCGAGCCGTGCGTCGCGTTATACGGCCTCCTCCGAGACAGCCCATCACGGACGCTCGTCAACGAATCGCCCGAAGACGATGCCTGGTTTTTTTTTTTTTTTTCTGCGTAGGGGATGCCGAGAAAGAGATCCCGGGCAAACTCAGCAACGTGGCGGCCCTCATACGTCTCATTGAGAGCGGTGGCTGTCAACGAGGCTTGGGGGAAAGGGGGGGGAAGAGCATGGTGCTCTCGCAAGCAGCATGAACAGGGAGAACGACAAGACTGGGTCATTGTATTGTAGGGTTGGCGCCGCCCTGCGTTAGATGTACTGATGGAGTAGACTTGATTCAATGACGGGCTTTCGATCTTCGTTGTAGGTGATGTCCACGACGGTCTCTGAAAAGGGGGAAGCAAGTTTGGATAGCGAGTGCATCGAAATGCTGATTCCAGGGTGGAATTTCGTTAGTGAATGGGTCGATGAACAGCACATAGATGCGGCATTCGGATCTTAGGCTGTGCTTGGGCAGCACGCATCGGAAGAGACGACGATGTGAGGGGTCCTCCGCCCTGTCCTCGAACTGAAGACCTGAATATCGTCTCGTGGCCACCAAAGTCAGGAAATCACTGTCGGCCTGATGTGGGCAAAGGCTATAGCATATAGCTGTATGTCCAGAGTCATATATTCTTCTACTTATTATTCTCCTCCTTGGGGCATCGAAAATCGTCGGGTTCAACAAAAATCTGTAGACAGTTAGCCATCTTGACCGCTCCAACGACGTTTTCATTTTGTTTGAAAAGAAACATGAAATGCCCAATGAATCAGACGTGATCAAACGTGTTCTCAGCACCCGCACAGATTGTGCGTCTGAGTGAGCTGGGTATAACGCGAGTTACTCATCATTTGGGAGGGGAAGGGGCATGTAAGAAAATGCAGCAACATACCATTAGGGACAAGCGCAAGATGAAGCTTGACCATGAGGCCTCAAGCAAGGAAAATGTGAGCCCGTTGAGTTGTCACCCACCAGAGAAGGTCGGCTGCATCAAAGTGAAAGAGTATTGGTAGCAAGTAGCGCCAACCTCCAACCCAAGGCAATTACCGCTCCCATCTATGAGAGGGAAAACATAAGGAAAATTACAAATGTTCTAATGTTGTTTTCTTCCAGGTGGGGAGAGCGTGGGCCCCAGCCGCCCACTCGGAGATCGTTTTTCGTCCTTTGCAAATGATTCCCACCGACCGAAGCCAACCCCAGTTCGCCAAAGGCACGCAAACATGTAAACGTCATCAGCCTCCCAGGTCGTCATACACGTCCAACAGTGAGCCCGCTGCTCACCATAGCAGGCTCTTTTTTTTTTTTGGGGGGGGGGGGTTCAAAGCGTCCCTCGCCAGTTCTGCGAGAACGATGCAGTAATACACAGTTGTGAAAAAAGAGGCCGCGCCGCAGATGGTGGTCGTCGTCGTCGCGCGACCGGGGCAATCCGTCAAGCCAAGAATGATTTTTCTCCACATCCAAACGTATAATCCGTCAAGATATTCGGCACAGAAACCTCCAGATTCTTCTTGTACGGCCGTCCGCATATATACATTCCACACCGTGGATGGCATCCAAGATGCCAGCGTCTTAAGCCTTGCGGGAGCGGGGCGTAGAACCGTTGGTCTTGGCTCCGCTGGCCTTGGCGCTGCCGGTGACGGCCGAGGCAACGTGGTGAGGGTCGGGGAGGGGAGCCTGGCTCATGCGGCGGAGAGACTTGCGGGTCTGCGACTTGCCGCCCTTCTTGTAGGTCGCAAGGTAGAAGGAGATGAAGAGGACGAGGTAGGAGCTGAGGATGCCGATACCAGCGAAAGCAGCAAACTCCTCACCAGCGCACTCGCCGGCGTTGGGCATCCAGGGGAAGTATGTAGAGGTGAAGTATGTGTAGGAAGCGAAGTAAACGAAGCCTGCGAGTGTCAGCGCGCGCCCGTGGGCCGGGAAATATCAATTGGGGCCTACCAAGATCGATGATGAACTGGATGATCTGGAAACGAGTGACCCACTCCTTCCACCAGATGCGGACACCGCGCGCGCTCTGGAAGTAGTACCAGTACATGACAACGTGGACGCCGAGGTTGAGAGTGATAGGAACCCAGGAGACGGCGGTGGAGCCAATCAACTGGGTGTAGCAGAGGAGAGCGGTCGCGCCGTGGTGGTAGCAATGGAGGAAGGCTGTGTATTGTTAGTGCTGGGTCTCGAGAGGCTGAGGACTCGATGGGCAGGCATACTCAGGGGCTTCTTCTTGAGAAAGAGGAAGACGGTGTCCAGCAACTCAAGGTACTTGGTGAGGTAGGTCATCTGGGGTGGTCAGCTCTGGAAAAGAAGAAAAACAGGTACGCAGAAAGATCAACTCACGTAGTATAGGACAACGAGAGGCTGGGTCCAACCGCCCTCAGCGTGGCAGATGGCGTGGAAGATGCCTTTGCGCACGACAGTGGGCAGGAGCTCCTCGATGTAGAGGGCTAGAAGACCGGCGCTGATGAGGGTGAGGAAAAGGTTGTGGGCAAGGAAGAGACCCTTGAGCTTGTAAGGCTCGCGGTTGCGCATCCACTCGCGACCGCCAAAGATGATGGTATAGTAGATGACGACAAAAATGCCGGCCTGCTTGATGGTGGACATGGGCGTGACTCCGGGCACGAATCTGAACTCGCTCACTGGGTAACCCACAATGGGGGTCCAGACCTTGTCGAGCAGAGGCCATAGGTGAATACCGAAGGGGCGGTCGAGCGTGGGCAGAGGCAATTGCTCGTAAAACGATGAGGGGGCCTGGGTCGCCATCTTTGAGAGTTGTTTTCTTCGAGCTCGATGGGTTCAAGGCGAGAATCTGGCGCGATGGTCTCCTTGCGAAGATTTGTGACCGTGGGTCTCGTTGCGGGTTGCCCTGGTGGACTCGACGCGGACGATGCGGATGTCCTGACGATGATGGACGGGGGTTTGTTGAGCGTTCAGTAATGCACGCGGCGCGACGGGCAGACAGAGGCAGCAGAGCCTAAGGAAGGACGGGAAGCAATGAGAAAAGAAAAGAAAAAGAGGCAGGTTGCAGCAAACACTCTACCCGCCGCAGGACACCCGGGCACAGACAAGTCTGGAGGTTGAGGAGGGGAGGAAGGGAGGGAGGGAGGTGGTCAGACAACAATAGACCGTCAAACGCCACGGGCACACAAGATGGTTTTATGAGGAGGGAGAGAAGGGACGGGAGGACCGGTGGCAGCAGCAATGCGAAAAGTTGTTGAGATGGTCAAAAGGGGAAAATTCCTATCCAGATGGACCAGGTACCCTGTACTTCGGCGCGCAACCATTTTTGCGGTCCTCATTTGACCGTGCAGCATGTGATTCGCTGCCAGGACGGGAGCTTAGCCAATCAAGGGCCGTGCCTGGGCCTACGCTCATTTGGGCTCCCGGTCACTGTCAAGGTTCCAGGACTCAATGCGCATTGCACGTGACTTTGTCGATGTCATCGGACGGGCAAGCAAGCAAGCATGCATGCATGTATGTATGCATGCCCGCTGGTAAAGAACCCGAGAGTGCGTGCTGGCGCTAAAGGTGTGTGTCTGTAAAGAAGAGGACAGCATTGCCTCTGTTGCTTACCTTCCTACCTTACGTACAGAGCAGTAGGTGCTGTAAAATGACGCGGGCCGTTGCAGGCTTGGCCTGGCACAGGATAAGGCCCAGTTGGCAGGTCGGGCCAACCCACTGCCAACCCAGCCTAGCCCCAAAACAACCCTCATGGCCGCAGGTACCGGGTACCTCGACCATCGTGATGCAGCTTTGCAATCCTACGCTGCCCACTTGACAACAGTGACTGCTGGCCACGAGAATCGGTTCCCGTCGTCCCGATGCATGCGAGAAGAGGGTCGATGGAAAAAAATGTGCCTCGGCTCCGACCAATTGACCTGGAGACGAACCGACGCCTTCCATGTAAAGAGCGCAGCTCGCGCTGCATCTTGGCACAGTCTCCGGCATCGTGGTCCCCGCCCGGCGCCGTGTTTTCTTTTCCCCTTCCACATCAGCTCTTATCCCTCTCGAGAAGGTGCCCGACCGACAGGATGGGATGGGATGGGACCCAAGGCAGATGCAATGGAGCCTCTGAGTCTGAATGGGTTGCAGCTGTCATCTCTAATATGCTTGTCCATCTCCCGGGGATGCCTAAAACGAACCTCCATGGAGAGTCCTGATAAGCTGTTACGCAGAGTGAAGAACCAGCACGTCCTCCAAGGGTTTTCACGGCCTGAGGGACCAGTGAGAGGCGCGAGGATGAGTATGACCATTTCCGAATCCAGGTGAGAGAACCATCTGACGCTCTCGTGCGAAAAGATCCACATACTGTGCTCAAAGAGCACTTCATTTGTTGTGTCGCGGCCGAGTGGAATACAATTCGCACGGCCTGGAGCTCAGCTCCTGCTCAACCCCCAAGCAACAACACCTACTACGAATAGAAGGTAGGTACCCAAAGCTACCGCTTAGTCATCCAATCAAAATCTCGCAGAATCCAATCCTTTTTCGTGCCTACCAATGCCAACACTCATCATCCGACTCAATCCCGAAAGAATCGCCCATAGCTTCGCGCGCGAAAAAACAAAAACAAAAAACCCTCTCCCACGTCACACTAGCCCGCCCGCGACAACCCAAAGTCCGCATCGGTCTCTTGCTCTCCTCCGGTCGTCCCGCCTTCTGTAATCGAACCTCTCCATCTCCGAAAATGTCTGCCTCCATCCTCCGCGTCGCCGCTCGCGGTTCGACCACCTTCTTCCGTGCGAACCCCATCCGCCAGCCTCTCGTCGCCCGCTCCGGCATGCTCCTACCCGTAGTTGCCGGTATCCCGGCTGCCAACACCTTCAGCACCAGCGCTCGCCTTCGCTCTGGCGACCACGCCGAGGAGACCTTTGAGGAGTTCAGCGCGAGGTGAGTTCGAAAGTTACCCCGGATTATCGGTTGGGTTGGGGTTGGGGTTTGGGGGGGGTCCTCGATGAGACCGAGAGGGAAGATAGGGATGTTGGAGGGACCGACAACCGTACTACCTTCGCCTCCTCATCCACGCAACGAAGCCATTGAGGCCCTTTGACTAATCAATTAGACTTCCAATTGTGATTGCTGACTCTTGCCGTTAGATTTGAGAAGGAATTCGATGGCGTCCAGGACGTTTTCGAGCTTCAGGTACGCAGTGGGCCTCGGGATCTGACTCCAGTTCCGGCAAAAGTGGTCTGATGGAAACGAGGCTGACTCTTGTTTTTTCTTCGCATAATAGCGCAACCTCAACAATGCTTTCGCCTACGACCTGGTCCCCTCTCCCTCCGTCGTCGCCGCTGCCCTCAAGGCTGCCCGTCGCGTCAACGACTTCGCCACCGCCGTCCGTATTTTTGAGGGTACGCCATTCCATCTCCCCCCGGTTGCATCCGTGCATTTCTTCCCGCAGGCCAGAGCAACCTCGTCTCATGTCGCGAACCTGCAATCCCAAATCATACACTGTGGAAAATGTGACATGAGCTGATCTTATCTCTCCCCAATACAGGC
Organism: Colletotrichum caudatum; assembly: GCA_030867225.1. NCBI lineage: Eukaryota > Fungi > Ascomycota > Sordariomycetes > Glomerellales > Glomerellaceae > Colletotrichum > Colletotrichum caudatum. The sequence goes on along the minus strand of MU846013.1, from coordinate 153,143 downwards.
GTCAAGGCCAAGGTCGAGAACAAGGGACAGTACGAGCAGTACCTCGAGGAGCTCAAGCCCTTGAGGGAAGAGCTCGGCGTCCCTCTGAAGGAGGACATCTACCCCGAGGAGAAGAACTAAGCTTCTAGCCATCTGCACCCGCGGGTGAAATCAAAAGCAGGGCCATACGACCACCAAATCGGAGTCCTTGGATGCGGCCGGGCCTCACGCCCCAGCCGGAGCCAGAATTAACCACGAACCAAACTTGTATATCCTACAGGAGAACGAAAGATGAGAGAAGGCAAAGGCTAGCCCTACAAGAGTCTGCTTGCTGCTTGTGCGTCTGTGAAGTCGATAGAACGGGACGGGGGGAGTTTTCTGGTAGTGTGATCTCAATCAAATCCCATGTACCATCTTACCTATCTTCTCAATCTCATTTGTTCTGCTCCCTGCTTAACCGGCAGACGGCCGCGATCATCGACGGCGTTAACGGATGCGCGGGCGGTCGTGACGTGAATCAGGCAGTTGAGCCAATTCTGTTGGGGCCCCATACTTACGCGTCCTGCAACGGAGGTTCTGGAGCGTAAGGTTGCTTTCGACCGCAGACGCCATGGCACGCATTCACGTCCAGATTGTATGTGAGCATAGTCACTGCGTCTTTCTGCAACGCGCAATGCTTCTATTAGATCTAGCTGATGAAAACAGCCAGAACCAAACGTCAAACCGTTCTCTCTCCCCATGGTATCTCTCACGGGGTAAACATACCACCCCTTGCTAAAAACAAAGGTAAACACAATATGACCAGTCCTCTCCACCTTTCTCGATACTTAAACCAGCATCACCTTAGTCTCGGAGGTGGCCCCATCGGCCGTTGGCCGGTGTGTTGAAGAATTGCAGACCGGGAACTGGAGTGCCTCCAGCCGACTCATGCGGCGTGGGTGAGGTGCCCCTGCTAGCTGAACCTCCCGCAGCGCGTCCCGTCCGCGGGCTCATCATGCCCAGTCTTGGGCTCCGGGGTACACTCTGCTGCCTCGTCTCCCGTCGTCCGTTCTTAAGTGCTCTCAGCTCCTTTTCGACGCGAGCGAGCTCCTTCTCGCGGTCCTTGGAGATGGCCTGAGTTTCGGCGATCTGCCGCTGCATCTCCTTGACCTGTTCTCCGGCGTTCACATTCTGGACTTGCGCCAGGTTGCCAACCGCCGCCTTTTGCAGCAGATCAACCTGTTCTTTGAGGTTGCGGTTCTCCCGAGCCAGCTCGCTGTTAGCATGGTTGGCTGTCTGATATGCGTCTCTGGCGTATCCCAGTTCGCCATCGCGGCTCTCGAGCTTCTTCTCCACCTCCGTAATCTTCGCCAGTGCCTTTTTGAGTTCTTCCGTCTGTTCTCTGAAGGTCTCAGTAGCGACGGTGCCGGCATTGATGAGAGCCTCTTCGACAATAGCACTCTTCTTCCTGAGCTCTTCTTCCAAGGTCTTTGCCTTGCTCTGCCAGTGCCGGCTCTCCTCCCAGGCTTTACCCTCGTTTTGCTGCGCTTCATCCCGCTGAGCTTCATATTGGCTTCGCTCCCGGAGTGCGGCCATATGTCTCTCCTGTATGAGATTGATGGTCTTGTCATGACTCTTGACTCTCTTGGACAGATTAGTAACGTGCTTGCGAAGGTTCATTTCCAAGGCCGTCTTCTCCTCCAACTGATACTCAAGCTCGGAGATCTTCAATAGGGTTAGCTTTAGCAGGACTTGATACACATGCGACGCACCTTGGTTGTCAAAGAGTCCAAGTGGCTCTGAGTCGTCTCGACATGCACGCGGGACGGGTCTGGGTTGAGATGGCTATGGACTGCCGCATCAATGTCGCCCACAGCTTGTCCGGGTGGATCGCTCACGCGCAGACGCTTAGTGACTTGTTGCGACTCCTCATCCTGAATCCACGCATTAGTTGACTACCGCCTTACCCAGAAAGACAACTCACGGCTTTGCGCTTGCGGGTGGCCAGCTCCTCCGCAGTAGGGGGCATCTGGCTCTGAGGCTGGGTGCTGGAGTAAAAGTCAAGAACAGATGAAGGAATCGGCTCAGGTTCCCATCCGAATCCGGGGTCGGGGTCGATTGCTTGGCTGGCGAAAAGAGAGGTGAACTGGTCTATCATCTCACCCTGCTCGTCGTTGGCAATAAAAGCTCTTGCTTGAAACAAGGCAATAAGCAGAGCATTCTGCCTCTCCAGGCCCTCAAGCGCCGCCGACATCATCAACTCGAGGTGCTCAATGGAGCAGGTTGTCACGAGTCTAATCAGCATCGGCTTCTTACCACTCATCTCAGCCCACTGACTCAAGACATTAGTCTGCATGATGCCGCTATCAAATCCAATGACGACGTCAAAGTCGCTCAAATCGTCGACAAGAGGCTGCTCGGTATGGACAAGCACGATTAGCAAGGAGTGCTCGTCCTGACTCTCGAGCTCATGCAGGCCCTTGAGAGAGTAGGCCATATCTCCGGTTCCGGCAACAGCTTCAAGATAGCCGATGATGTTTGTGTCGCGTACAATAATAAGGATCTTCTTGTGGCTTGTCTGCAGTCGCTCGAGGAATCGACCGACGAAGAAGAACTTGCTGTTGGTGCCCATGGCGTGCTTCTTGATATCAATTGCCGACAAGGCGTCGATTGAAGGACCGTCGAGGGGCGCGGGCATGTCGCAGATGTCCCGAAGCTGGTTGAAGAGTCTTCCGATGGAATCCACAGTGGCTTGATCCGGCAAGCTCTCATCGGACTGCAAAGCCTGGTTGAACTTCTCGATTTCGCGCTTGTATGCCGTCAACGTGCTCAAATACAAAGGGCGTATATTTGCCGGAAACGACACAGTGACTAAATACTCGCTCTGGTCTACCGCTGTTGGGGGGCCTGAAAGATACGGCTCTTCGACATCGGGCGACGTGGCGGTGCTCTTTCCCCCTGCCGTGGTATCGTCCTCCGGCAGCATCTCCAATGGGTTTTCATCCTGTTGAGGGAGACCAGACAAAGCTTCTTCTGGATCGATTGATCTACTGATGTCGGAGGGAGAGATAGTAATTGGAAGCTGACTGGTGGCCTCGGGGGGCATGAGACTGCCAGGGAAGATGTCTCCCATGCTGGCTGTCCGGGGTGCGTCCTCGACAGGAGCCTCAAGTGCTGGACCAGGAGGGGCGCTGGATAGGACGGGCATCTCCGTAGATGATGTGATCGGCTCTGTCATGTGCCAATCGCTTCCGATAGGAGGCTGCGAGTTGATGTGCATGGATGGATTGGCCATAGATACCGGGAACGCGTGATCAACGGCGTCTGTCACTGAGGGACCATCTTCGCGATGATGCGCCGTGGCGGTTGTAGGACTGGGCAAGCCATCCTCGGTTAGTGTTCCCTGCAAAGCAGCCTCTTGGATTCTCATCAGCTCCTCGATGGCCGAGAGAGGCTCGCCGCTGGGTGCATCCATAATTTGAGATAGCTCAGTAGGTTGACCACAATAGACTTGGTCTTGTGAGTTGCTAGGCGAAGTGGGTGGAGGTAATGATTGTCCTTCAATACACGTTTGAAAGCTGTCGGCTTCTGAGGCCACGTCCTCGTCACGTTGGTGGGCTGCGGGTAATCCGTTTGTTAATTGGCTGGAAGTCCTGACGTTGAAAAGTTCAGGTTCAGAAGAATCCGATCTGGTAGGACCGGTGTTGCGATACAGCTTTCGTGAAGCCCTACGGCGAACGGTGTCGGGAACCACGGGGTCTTCGGCACTGTTGCTACTCGGTTCAATTTGACTCGCAGAGATATTGGATAGCGGCGCGACGACTTGTGGAAGCTGAGTGTTCTGGCTGTGACTGTTCTGGGTGTCCGAGCAAGCAATGATTTGCTCAGCTGCACTCTCGTTCTTTCTGGCCAATAATGCAGTCGAAGAGCCTTCAGCAGCACTCCTGGGTGACGAAGATGCTTGCGAGCAGGGAATATCAAAATCGAAAGCAGGCTGTGTCAGAAAGACTGGTGTCCCAGCTGACTGCGGTTCTTGGTGACAGTCTCCACCAGACGAACAGTTTGCTGAATGTTCGGCTTGGTATATTGTAGTCAAGTCGTCAACCTGATGCGATGGGATTGATCTGTCGGAGATGGAAGCTGGAAAGGAGCCGAGTTCCTGTATGGGCTGTTGGTTCAGGTCTTGAGTGACGGAGTGAGATACCAGCTGAGATGATGACTGCACCGTCTGTGATGGCACTAGGTCTTGAGCTGTTTGATGAGGCTCATGCAAAGTGAGTGAGGTACCACCAAGGATTGGTGGTAGTTGGCTTTTCTCAGGACTGTTCTGTGTCAAAGGAATGCAGCCCGACGACAATAGTTCCTGCTGACAGCTTTGAGAATTTACTGAAGGACTTGGTTGCAATGGTGTTTGGCGTATAAAGAACGGGGAATGGTGGTGGTCGGATGCACTAAGGGGAGCCTCAGACGCCGTGCTCTTGCTCAATGACGATTGTTTTTGCGAATCAGGGATTTCACGGTCTACAACAGTACCCTCCTTATTTCTGATAGACGATAATGGTTGTCTGCTAGAGGTCTGTGAGTCCTGGGTATTAAATGCCGAGTAGTCTTGTGAGTCGGGAATGGTCCTTTGACTGGGGTTATCAGTAAGCACAACCTGGCTATCCTCGTCCTCAAGGGCCGAGACAGGTTGAGAGCCGAGTGAAGTTGAGCCCTGAGAATCAGATACACTGATATACTCAGAGAAATTGTGGTCTACCTTGGAGGGAATCGCCACGAAGAAACTCGAGCGGTTGTATAGAACATCCGATGCGGCATCCGTGTCGACCTCGGAGCCCGATGACAGTGAGGAAGGAGCCTCGCTATGGTGCCTTCTTCGCTTCGACTGGCTGAGTTCGTCCTCCAAGTCCTCAGGCTGTTCACTCTGATTTCCCTTCCGTCTGCGTGGCGGTTGTACGGGTTGACGGCTATCAAGCGAGTCTACGGCGGAAGCATGCGTAGAAGTGCCCTCAAGTTGTAGTCCTCGAACGTTTTGCGCTTCCGACGACTCTTTACAAGTCGCGTCGTCGCCCCGATAGATTGCGTCGCGTTTCTTCCTCCAGTCAAATATCGCCTTTGACGTGACGTCCTTACTCGGAGTCTAAGTAGTGTCAGAGCAACTCACTTTACGACGAGGATTAACAAGTGGCTTACCCAGGTAGGACGGTATCGTTCGCCAGTGTCGGGGTCGTCGTCCCAGTCCACCAAGTACTCGATGGAGTTTCCACGCTTTCTCTCTTGTAGAATATTCCTGACTGTGTACCACTTCTCCTTGATATGGTTTCTGGGCTTCTTGGACTGTTTCGAACTATGGCGGGAACCACTCGGCATTGACAAGAATTATCCACCTCTTAGGAGGTGGTGTTGTGCTGGAATTTACCCCGCTAGCACGCCAGATTTTGGTCGCAACTCGATTTTCGTTTGTCGCGCTGCTTCATGAAGTGCGTCTCGGGTCGTGAAGTGGGTGAATCGATCGCTGAGAGGACCTACCTACCCAGGTGCAGGCGAGGCTGCCGTTGCTGTCGGAGCTCACGAAGCTCAAGCCGCTCGGATATGGATTGACCATGGCTCCACCTGCAGCCTGGCGTGGCTGGTATCCACCTGTCACTATATGAGCCAATCATATGGCACCACCATGACGGGTTTACACTCAACAAGGAAGCCGCACATGGAGCAGCTTAGTTTACACACGTGCGTGAAGGCAATTGAGCTTTGGGCAGCTATATCAAGTTGCAGTTGGAAGTCGCGACTTGCCTATCCAGGTATCTACGGTACCTGCCTGGCTTGGTAACCCAGTTACATTTTCAAAATATCTGGGGCTGACGAACGGCTATGCTGCTATCCCCTCCAAGCTAGATACTTGCTGAACACACTCCAAGGCACACCATATTGGCAACGGTAGCAGCAGCAGCAGCAGCCAGACACCTTCCCGTGCGGATCATGCTGTTTAAAAAATAAAAATAAACATCGACGCTCGGTTAAACATTTGATATGTGTCCTACAGCCAGAGCTACTGACCTTGATGAGGTTACTCTCCAGCCATTTCATAAACTCCAAGACCTCATGTGAACAGCGCTAGAATTCTGATCGTCCTTGATATCTCATAGCGTAAACCACATCATACCTCTTTTACTTGTGATATACACGAGTCCCTGGTGACTCCTTTTTGCTTGCACTGCAAGAAATCCAGAACCAATTTTTGTGGCCATTTCTTTATACGTAACCCTTGCGAGCTCCCTGGAAGAAGAAGCGGACAATAAACACTTGCAGAGCTCCCATAAGCACAATCAGAGCGCACTGGATCATGCTAAAGTTGATGATGCGACCCTCTGTGCTGCGGACTGTGCTGAAGTTTCGGTTCTCTCGAGTGCGGAAGTATTTTTGGCCTCGGGAAATGGTCGAGAGCTGACCAGAGAGCTTGAAAATGGTTTCTTCGAGGGTAGTGTGTTGCTCGGGGGAGGCGCCCTGCTTGGCGGGGAGCTGGGCGCGAACTTCGTTCTCGACCTGCGGGAATGTGCAGTTAGCATCATGTACGACAGCGGGACTCGGGGCGACGTACGGCAATCTCAAAGTCGACAAACTTCTCAGCAAAGGTACTCATCTCGTTATTGAAACAAAATTCGTGGTCGCCCATCTTTTGGGCAGTGAAGACAAAGTCGCCCTGGCGCTCCTTAGCTCCCTCCAGGATGATCTTGTTGCCCGGTCCCGTCACGATGTAGTCGACATCGAAAGAGCCACCAGATTGAACCTGCGCACATCGGATTAGTCTAATGTCGATAAGTCGGATGTCGCTGCCAACGTACTGCAAAATAGAAAGCAATCTTCTCGTTGTCTTTCTGGGTCTTGGCGTAGAAGCAAGCCTTCTCGTTGGCGTGGAGCTTGTAGGTCAATGCCGTGGCAGCAACCTGGGAAACGAAGCAGGCAAGAAGCCCGCAGGCAATGGCATATACCCTCATGATTTCTTGCGTGGGAGTCTCGAGGGGAAGGGGGACGCGCGCGTGAGGGTGTCGATCGTCGACTCTTGATGCCGGGGGATTGTGGACAAGCTGTCGCCAAAGGGTCACTCACTTAGAACGGGCCACGATTGAAAGTTCGGCGCGCGGAAAATTGGTGCCCGCCTAGTGGTAGAGGTAAGCCCCTTGATTGTGTGCACGGACCAGCGGGCGCGAAGAGTCCAGCGAAGCTCCCCAAAGAGCGGTACCTTCCAAGGTACGTACCAGTCCTCTTGTAAGGTGGCCCCCATTCGAGCTTTCTGTTAAGGTACTCCGTAAGTCGTGACAAGCTCCATCGTCACTAGCCACGCTCACATGTCGCCCTTACACATATTAGAGGTGGCTTGTTCCCGTGCATTAGTGTTTCAATGCGTATTATGGGGCCTTCAATTAATCAGTGACCTCATCCCTCCCGAAGGTCTGCAGCAGAGCTTCCACCTCCTTCCGGGCAGGTTAGCCGACTGTTCGTTCCTTCTATCAAACTCTCTTTCCTGCCCTCTCAACGGTCAATTGACTGCAAGGGTAGCAGCTTCTTCTTGACATTCCTTCAATGATCCCTACAAGATACAGATGCCTTACATCTACCTACTAAGCCAGTTCCCACCCTTCTGAATAAGCATCATCTGCAATCGACCGGCATTTTTGTTTTTACATCTACTCACTCCAACGGAATCTCCGCCGTTATGACGATGCAAACGCGTATAGCAACCACTTCTTCGATCGCGTTGCGGGCGATCTCATACCTCTTCTTACGATGGGTAAGGTGCTCCATATACCACCGCGAGAAACCGCTCACTAATGTTCGTATGCATATTTAGTTCCCGGGCCCAGTAAGTTCCACTCCTTTCCAAACATTCAAACGCTAGGCTTGGCGCATCTACTGACGATGGTATAGGCTCCAGTACCCTTGAGCATATTTGCACTCTTTGCGGTCTTCGCACCTTCCTTTGTCTCCGGATACATCAATGAACCGAAATACGACGTTGTCGAAGACGACGTCGACGTCACTGTCAAGGAGACCATCGAGGAAGACGACCACGGAGATGGATCCGTCAACGGTCATGTCGTCGCTGAAGAAATCCAGATCGAAGAAACCGTGACAGTGAGAGAAAAGTCCAGCCCGTGGAAAACCCTGCTTGCTGGCACGCCCAGCTCGACCAGTCCTATCCTCTCGGCCCTCACCTTCCTGATTAATGTCGCCTTGGTTGCGATGACCGCCGACTTTCTCCTCCGCGTTCGCCACTACCATCCTGTCGACGACTTGTCATTTGTGCGCCTAGGTTATGTCTCTCCCAGCGAGGCCAAGTTCGTCTTACGTGAGCCCGACCAAGCCAAGATGCCTGTCTCCCTCGAGATCCGCATCAAAGACCCGCAGCCGCCGTTTGACAATCCCGTTTGGCAGCTTGGTGGAGGAACTAGGTACACGGACAACACGACTGACTTCACCGCAACGATCACCATCCCCCTGAAGCATTCGCAGCAGAGGATCTACGAATGGCGCACTTCAAACAACCACAGTGGCGAGCTCATCGCACCTCCAAAGGCAGGTCAGATGTCAGCCTTTGCGGACAACAAGTTTACCTTTCTTTCGACGTCGTGCATCCTCCCTCGGTTCCCTTACAGCCCATTCGAAAATCCTCTTGCCATCCCAGGCATGCGACACTTGGCCAACGTGCTGCCGAAGCTTCAGGCCCAGTTCATGTTGTTCTTGGGCGACTTCATCTACATTGATGTACCCAAGCGCCAGGGCAAGCACGAGGAGGACTATCGTCAAAAGTATCGCCACGTCTACGCCTCTCCGGACTGGGCTCCCGTTGGGCAGAACCTTAGCTGGATCCACGTGCTTGACGATCACGAGATTAGCAACGACTGGTCTTCCAACACAACGGGCGTCTACCGAGCTGCTATCGAGCCGTGGCATCATTACCAGGAGCTTGCGAATCCCCCTCCCGCGCGCATTGCGGGAAGCAGTAATCTCCAAAGGGATGGTGCGACGTACTTTGAATTTGTTCAGGGACCCGCAAGCTTCTTCATGTTAGACACCCGCTCATACCGATCCGATAACGACCTCCCCTTCGATAGCCCAGAGAAGACTATGCTAGGCGCCCAACAGCTTGAGGACTTCCTCGACTGGCTCAACAGACCCGAGCCGAAGGGTGTCAAGTGGAAGATTGTGGCGTCATCGATTCCATTGACAAAAAACTGGCCCATCAACCGCAAGGATACTTGGGGCGGGTTCTTGGTTGAGAGACGAAAGGTTCTCGAGGCTATGTGGGATGCGGGTGCGAGAGGCATCGGTGTTGTTGTTGTTTCGGGCGACCGCCACGAGTTCGCAGCCACCAAGTTCCCTCCTCCCGCCGGCGAAAGATGGCCCGAGACTGCTGCCGCCTATGAGTTTTCATGCAGCCCTCTCAACCAGTTCGCCTCACCTCTGCCTAGCTATCGGCAGAATGACGACGAGGACATTGCTCTCAAGTAAGCGGGGCTAGATTATTACGTGATATCTAAAACTGACCCTTTTTAGGTACATCCACTCTGGCAATTCCAAATTTGGCTCTCTAACCATTGAAAATTTGGCGGAGGGAGAACAGAGCAGTCTTAAGTACAGCCTATATGTCGACGGCAAGGTTACTTGGAACACCATTATTTTGTCACCGCCCCCGGTTAACGGTGAGAAAAAAACGGCTTCGTTTTGGAGCAAGTTGAAGGGAAATTAGACATACAGGATCTGGGATTCGAAAACAAGTGCTGCCTTTGGGGCAAATAACATCTTAGAAAGAGAAAAAAATCGGTTCTTTCGAGACTTGAAAGCACACGAGGGATTGTTCCTTGTGCTCTCCCTCTTGCGATGCTGACGGGCACTGCACAGTCGTTCGCGGCTTTGTGTGCGATTCGGCAAACCACTTGCCTCGATCACCCTTTAACACAATGTTTCCGCAACGCTGTAAGTGACGGGGTCTTGCTAGGGGTCTGACGTATAAAACGGCCGTTTGTTCGTGTATCCCAAAGAAGAAAGCTAGAGTCGGCCAGTGTCCGGAGGAAGATGATGATTTTGGTGCAGGCGACTGGGCCCTGGAGCCGGTATGAAACATGTCGTCGAGTACATATTCAACAAGTACGATTGAGACATCCAGAAGCGTGTCCCAACAACATGTTTGTCCCCAAGACAGACACATTGAGGGGGCTAAATGCGATTACAGAAACACGTCGACAACATCTTCAGTCATGACCTTGTTAAGCTCGACTCTCCAGCCGTTGGTTCCATTCGCCTTCTACTTTGCGCACAACACGGTCCGCTTGCTATCAATGATCCCCTTAAAGGAGAGCGCTCCCACTTCGGAACGCCTCCTGCTTGGTTTGTTGACATCTTGCTACAAGCCATGCACGATTCACCTCGGAGGACGCAGACTTCACAGCGGCCGCTGGCCCCAATTCCAAAAGTACTGAAGCCCAAGACGGACGCCATTTTGTTCCATATCCCGGACCAAGTCCCTTTCGATGCGACCAACATCTTCCATCGTACGGACCGTCTCTTCACCACCGTCTTCAACCGCGGCTGTCAGCCCTGGCTTGAGTAGCTGGAGCATTGCCACCGAAAGCTTTTCCTGGATCGAATCGTCCGCCGCCCATGTGCTCCAGATCTTTTGCTCGCAATTCTGGAAGCCGAGCTTCCGAAGCTTCTTCAGCAGGGCCGCGGGCATTCTGCGCTGGTGTCAGCAAGGCTCTGCAATGTGATTGAGTGGCGGGTTGGCTCACAGATTGTCTCTCCCTAACCTCGCATCGTGCTTCATGCGAGCCCACCAGAACTCATCGTACGTCCGACTCGGCGGAAACGCCCCCATGAACAGGTCACCCGTGTCCTCCCACAGCAGCCACCCCCCAGGCTTCAGCAGATCGTACAGTCCCCTCAGCACACCATCCCAGTCCCCGGCCTTCAGCCCCAGTGCCAGCAGCCGCACGTGTACGAGATCGAACGTGCCCCGCAGCTCCGCGGGGAACGGCTTCAGCACGTCCTGCTCCCGGAAGTCCAGCGTCGGCTGCTCCGGCCGCAGAGGCGGAGACACGGGCGGCGGGGGGATCGGCGGCGTCGGCGGGCGCGGCGGGAGCTTCAGCCTGTCGAGGTCGAAGCCGATGAGCTCGGAGTGCGGCGGAACATCGTCAGCGAGGGTGGTCAGCCAGACGCCGCTCCCCGTCGCGATGTCTGCGATCCTCGGGCGGTCCTGGGACTGCAGGAACGAGAGGATGTGGACAGGGAGCAGGCCGCCGGTGAGGGGGGTCCAGATGCTGAAGTGGTTGTAGGCGAGACGCTCAAGCTCGTCCTCGATGCTGCCGCGGTTGAGGTTGTAGATTGTGCTGGTCCAAGAGGCCATGGAGCCGTTGGGAGCGGGTTCGGTCATGTCGTCCACTGCGATTTCCGCAATATCATGAGCTCAACAAGAGTGTTGTGCAGCAAACACTCCAAAGACGCTCCGAAAGCCCCAACGGCTTGGCGCGTTCTACTTATACATGACGACTGAACTCTATAACGTGTAGGTGGCTCAACACGAGGCGGTCAGACGATTACACACACAACCGTCACCCAGCTAGCTCGCTGAGGTACTTTTGCAAGGCGGTCCCTCTTAAGAACCCCGACGAGCCAGGTGACGGCTGTGTCACCGTCACTTGTCTCGCTGGCCGTTTACTTTTCGCCCCCATGCATGATCCTTGGCGTCTCGAAAACAATCGATTCCATGAGCCCACCAATTGAACAAAACGAGGTTGCATAGAGAGACGGCAAGATGCTCCAAGCTCGCTCCTGCAACTCGGGCCATCGGTCAGCCCCCTCACCGCGACATCACAAGTATAACTACCAATCACCGATCCGTCTGCGCATGGAGCACCCTCGTCCGAGGGCTGCTCAGACGCAGCGGAGAACCATGCGGGGCAGTAGTTTCGGGAGTTCACTCCGTTGGTTCAGAGCTTTTGGCTGGCCGGACGTCGCCTTCATTGTTGCAGTGCTTGGAAAGCGAAAGAAGTATCTTCTTTTGTATCTGAGGACTATCACCTTGTCCCAACCGCCAAACAACACCGAGAACTCGCAAGTCCGTCACTCCTACCGGCTACTCAAGGAGCTTTAACGTCCGGATGGCATGCTTCTTCTTCACTCTGCGTCGTTCGGGCCCTCGAACATGACGCCACTGTCGTGCTTGTACCGGAGCCCGCTCCCGGGACCCCAGGGCTTCTTCTCATCACCCGCATCCTCGTAGAGGACTCCGAAGATTCTTGTGTTGCTTCCTTCGGTGTCCACCGCCTGGCTGTGTGTGAAGATGTGCGTTGGCAAAAGAACAAAGTTTACGGCAGCGTTGGCGTTGGGTCTCTCCCTCGAGACGTGCTTGAGAACCCCGTCAGCCACGGCTCTGAGAGCGCTGCTTGTCTGCGATGTCCTTTGCACCCCGGGATGGTCTATGTCCTCAAACCTCAGTGCAGGAGAGGGAGAGGGGGAAGGAGCGAGGGCTGGGGCGAGACGGCGACCACGTACCTCGGTCTGGCCGGGTTGCGCGGCAGCGACATCGTTGCCGGGAGGCGATTCGGCAACCATTCGAATGGCTTGGGGACCGTTGGCTCTGTGGTTGCTTTGCGGCTGCGGCCTCGGGCCATGCAAATTCGGCCTCGCTTGACCTGCGTGCTGGCTCAGCTGCATGTGCTGACCTGCGGGAGCCCAGGCACTGGGACGTGGTTCCTCGAGACCGGGCGCCTGGCTCTGGCCTCCTCCTTTCCGTATTCTCAGAGGGGCGACAGCCAGAGAGGTGTGCTGGCCGGTATCAGCCGACCCGGGGCCGAACGGCATGACCGCAGGCGGCTGAGAGGTCCCCGCATGTAGAGATTGCCGGGTGCCGGAATCCAAGCTCGTCGACCGCACCGAAGCGCGGCGTGGGTCTCGGTTCACGTCCCCGTGATGCGGCGTCACACGGCTTTGGTTTTCCTGCGGATGCGATCCCGCTACGTCGTGTGATGATGCTCTCGGCGCGGGGGGTCCTCTCGAGACCTGTCGGTTCTCGCGGTGTAGGGAGCGTGGGACGTCGAGGCTATGACTCCGACAACCACTGTACGCATCGGCGGGTGTCAGCTGCACGCTAGATGGGCGTTGCATGGGCGAGGACTTCTGGTCCGTCGTCGGATTGGGGGCCGATGGCGGTTGTCTCTGCTGCGGTCCTGGACGTAAGACAGTCGGCACTTGGTTCAGGAGTGTGTTTCCGGTGTCATTTGGCCTCCGCACGTCCTGCTGAGGTGGGGGTGGCTGTTGGTCTCGTTGCGGATAGTAATGCTGCTGGTGGTGGCGGCGGTGTTGTTGTTGCTCCTGGTTCTGGCGGGATTGATACTGCTGGGTATACGACCTCTGCTGTTGCCGATGGTCCAGTCGATCCTGCCGACTCTGCTGCTGTGGTTGCTGATAGCTGATGGGCAACACTATTGAGGCACCCGCCGCCATAGTCGCGCCATCTTCTCCAGTCGAGATGCCCGTCAGGGGCAGCGGAACGGGCGTCGCCGGGGCGGCGACGCTCCCCCGCGTGTAGTACCCCCTGCAGTACCGTACGAGGTGACCCCCCATCCAGAGCCCAAAGATACCGTAAGCAAGGCCGGCGAAGGCGATGGCCAGGCCTTCGGGGATGGCCGTCTTCACGCCGATACTGTAGACAAGGGCGACGACTGTGAGGATGACGAGGACGAACCCCGCGGCCACGGGGAGGATGGCGAATGTCCAGTCTTGGATGACGCGGTCCGGCGAAGGGCGGGGCATCTTGCGAGGGCCGCTTCGAGCTGTGGACCAGGTTCAAATGTCGAAGAGCTGTCCGACAGGGGGCAGGGACTGCTCGACTGGAGAGACGGAGACGTTTTGGCCCTGGCGGCCTCGGAACCGTTCATATACATAGACGGGGCCATAGATGCCTCCTTGTAAAGAAACCCGGGTGACGCAACTTTGAAGAAGCGAGAAGACACTGGCTAGTAGTAGCAGGCAGGCGAAATCCCATTGTAGACCTCTATAATTCTTGTGGTAATGTACAGAACGTGTCTCATCTCTCATAAAAAGACATGCACGATGGCACGCGTAAACAAACACACACACACACACACAAAGACTGTAATGAAACAGCCGTCTACGAAGAAACCCGGACCCTCCAAGACTCACCCCCCCCCCCCCTTTCCCTCAGGGACGTCTGTAGGGCTCATAGTGAGTCCGCGGCCTCCTCGCCTGCCCCTCCTCGCGAACGTTCCACATGCTAAAGGAAACGGGCGTAGCGGGCAACTCGACGGGTACGACATCCCCCACCGACTCCGGGCTGTAGTGTCTGAAGGCAGTGTGGTTCAACGGGGTCTTCATCTCTATCGTATACGCCGGCGGCGGGGAGTTGTACCGCGGCAGGGAGACGTCTTGCTCCGGGCCCTGTTCGCGGAGCTGCTGCCAGGGCCGTGGGAACCGCCGCACGGAGCCGACCTTTTCGGAGATGGAGCGCCGCTTGAGCCAGAGGAGACACGTCAGCAAGGCGACCGAGGCGACTGCTGCGACGGTGGTCCCGGCGATGATGCCGCCTGGGGTTGAGTTTCCGGACGAGGTGGCTGCGGCGGGCGTTTCGGTCGGCACTCCGACCGGGGGTGTTGAAGGCTCCCGACCCAGGCTGGCTGGTGGTGTCGACGCCGCTGGAACGCTCTCAGAAGGTGTCGACGTCGTTGTCTGGGTTGCCGTCTGCGTTCCCGACGACGTGGTCTTTGTGCTGGTCGTGGGCGAGACTGACGTGGTGGCGTGGGTCTTTTGTGTCTCATCCAAAAGGCAGGCAGAACCGCCCTGGCAGGTGTACCCAAATGGACAACATCTACTACCACAGGATGGCAGAGAATCCTCGAGCTTGGTGGTGTGGATCGGGCTTGTCGGGTTTTCTATGACATCTTGGGCGGTGATATCGCAGATTATGGGCGAGATGACATCGCATGACGCTCCCTTGGGGCAGCAGAGGGCCGTCGTATTCTCCGCCAGGACCAGGCATGTCGTGTCGCTGGGACAGCAAAAGTAGTCGGCCATGCCGTTTCCGCACGAGTTGTATCCCTCGACTGGGCAACTGGCGTTGGGCCGTGATGCCCTGGGTATAAGTCGGCGCGTTTCGTGGGTCTCCAGTGTTGTCGGTGATTGTATCGTAACTTCAACTCCCCAGACGACGTGTCTATCGCAAAGGAGCCATGCGACAATGTACAATCTGCGCCAGCCCGATTCTGAGACCATATCGTTGACGATAACTAGGCAAAGAAGAAGAAAAAAACCAGGAATAAAAGAGAGCACAACAGAAAAGAAAGTCCCATGTAAGACCAGCACCTTTCAACTTTTGAGACAACGCCACTCGGCGAGGTGAAGGCGGGCAGCCATCACGGTATATCAACGTCTCGTCTCATGCAGTCGTCTAATGCAAGGACGAGATGTCTACTGTTGGTTCAAAGCTTCGTTGGACCAACCGCAGGCCAGGCCGTGCCGCGACGATGGGTTCGAAGTTCAATGTCCTGCTCGTCGCCAAGCGCGGCCAATCAGAGGGGTAGTCTACGCGCGGCGCACATAACCAACGCCCAACGCCAACACCAAGCCGCAGGAGACGAGACAGCAAAAAATGAGAGCAAGCAGGCATCTGAACCATTGTGTCGGTGCCGTCTGGGTCATGTGAGTGGACGAGCGAGAGGAATGAGAGGGCTCTTGCCTGCCTCGCCCCGTTGGGCTATTTCTGCTCCAGCTTGGTCCCTGTAGCCACCATGCAGGTCCAAGGATTTGAGCGGTCTTGGACGAGACAGAAGAGGCAATGGCAGACCCGAGAGAATGGCGCGGCGGCTATTCTCGCTCGGAACACCCGCCTGTTCGGTTTGGAGGTAGTAGAAGGGCCGCGGACAGGAGCCTGGGGGGGGGGAGACGATCAGACGCAGCCGGCGAAGCGAGGCACATTCGACGACGTGGCAGGCTTTCCAGCGACGCCAAGAGGGGGAGAAATGTCGGTTGGACCGACGAAGGGACAAAGGACGTCGAAAGTGTTCCCGCAAGTTGCAGTGAGATGGGCGGGGAAACGGTTTCAGGAGCAGGATAAGATGGCGGCGTACTCTCGGTATGGACCCATGCCGTGGACCGAGACCCTTTGCGTGATGCGCTTCGGTCGCCTGCGTTGCTTGACCATGTGGGCTAGAGGGCAATTGTGTCCTGTGACCGATCCGGTATGGCGATCGAGAGAAGGCCCGCGAGGCCATGGGTATGATGGTGATGTCCCTCATCGCCGGGGCCAGTACAAGGCTTGATGGGCCGTCGTAGGCGCCAACCATGTGCGATTCTGGGCGAAATGGCTCCGCCCGGCCGCCGGTCGTTGTTCAGTCCTCTCAGGTCCCGGAGAGAAGCCGACTTGACACGAGGCCACCAAGCCGAGGCTTATTACCCCCAAAGGTCGATCGATGCAACAAACCGACGGAGAGAAACCATGCATGTAGCTGCAGGGATGCGATGACGGGCCAACGGCTGGTGTCTGTGCCAGACTGACTGACTGTCAGTGCAAAGCAAACAAGCACAGCATATTCGGCGAGCCCCAGGTCGGTATGACGCTCTGGGGAGACGGACCCCCCCCGCAATTGCCCTCTAATTATCAGCCCGTCCATCTCCATTCCAACACCAGATAGACAGACAGACTAGCTAGACCTTCGACCTTCTCAAATGAAAAACCGAAACCCTCTAAAAACCACTTTTCTCCGGCCCTTCTTTTAATAGAACGTGTATTGCTTCTTCTTCCCTTTTTTCCCTTTCTTTTTCCAACGACGGTTGACCGGTGTACAAACGAACCCAGTAGCCCGTCGCAAGAATGCTCCCACTGAGGAACATGGGCCCCCGAGCCGCGAGGTATGTACAACTATCAATCATAGTCGACTCTCTCAAAGGGGCGCGTAGAGAGGTCTATCTGTCTGTCTGTCTGACACTTCATCCCTTCTCCCGGTTTAGGCGTGCCGCCGTGTTTGGAGCACCACCCCGCATCACGGCCACTTTCCGGCTTGCGAGGCATTTGTCCGCATCCCCTGCTGCCCGTTCTCAGCATTTGAATGCGAAAATCATCGAGCATGGAATTCAGTTCGATGGCCCTGCCCGTAGATCGACGCTGTAAGTCGTTTTTGATTGACTTCCAACACCCGCCGGGTCGGCTCCGGATGTCCGTTCCGTCGAGATAACCTGGCATCATGGCATCCCTCCCGTAAGACATATGTGCTAATATGCGCCTCCCCCTGATGTAGCCCGCACTTCTGGTTGAGGTACGTGATGCGGGATATCTGTCCCACACAAAGACGGCCCAGTTGACACCGCCGCATCCAGAGATAACTGCCGTTGCAGCCACTGTGTGAACCGAGACACCGCCCAAAGAAACTTCGACACATATTCCGTATGCGACCCCCAGCTTGCTGCAATCTATGGCAATCTCAATTTTCTAACCGGAGCTTGGACTGAAGATTAGTGCAGACATTCGTCCTTCAGATATCAAATCAGAAAAGCAAGGCATCACCGTGACATGTGAGTCGTCTAGATCTCTTGGGCGCGTGGGAAGACGCTGACGACGAGAACAGGGGAGCAAGACCGCCATCAGAGCTTCTATCCCTGGCACTTCATCCAACATTACTTGCAGAATGACCACCGTTGTCCCGAGAAGGTCGAGTAAGGTGCCCCCGGTCAGTCCCGGGTCCTGCCACCGCTGACATGCACAGCTACCAATTCTGGGGCTCCGACATTGGCAGCAGGCGCCCCGTCGTCGACTACAACCAACTCATGGCCTCAGAGGACGAATCGGGAATCGCAAAGTTGACGAACCTCATCGTAGGGAAACGTGCCCGTCCATGATGAAAAACAGAGACTGACCCATGCAGCGAGAATACGGCTTCGCCTTCGTCGACGGCACCCCATTCCAAACTCCCGAGCCGACGCAGCGCGTGCTGGAAAAGATTGCCTTCATCCGCGAGACGCACTACGGCGGGTTTTACGACTTCATTCCCGACCTCGCCATGGCCGACACGGCGTACACCAACATCGCCCTCCCGGCCCACACAGATACGACTTACTTCACAGACCCAGCCGGGTTGCAGGCCTTCCACATGCTCTCCCACGAGGCCCCGCCAGGGCAGGAACGGCTCAAGGACGGCAAACTGGGAGGAGAGTCGCTGCTCGTCGACTCTTTCCATGCGGCCCGGATCTTGCTGAAAGAGGACCCCAAGGCGTATGAGATCCTTTCCAAGGTGCGCCTGCCATGGCATGCGAGCGGTAACAAGGGCATCGCGATATCCCCGGACAAGCGGTATCCCGTGCTCGAGGTCGACGAGGAGACGGGCGAGCTGCAACGGGTGCGGTGGAACAACGACGACCGGGGCGTTGTGCCCTTCACCAAGCACGTTTCCCCGACCGAGTGGTACGCGGCAGCTCGAAAGTGGAATGCCATCCTCCGGAGGCGTGATGTCGAGTATTGGGTGCAGTTGCAGCCCGGCCAGGTTTTGAGTGAGTGCAGCCAGCCGTTTCTCTGCGGTGCACACCCATCAAAGGCTAACGAGCCTCACAGTCTTTGACAATTGGCGAGTGATGCACGGCCGAAGCGCATTCGAGGGAAGAAGGCGCATCGCCGGCGCCTACAGTGAGTCCTCGGAGCAGCCCATCGAGGGAGTTTGGCATCTGACAAGACACCAGTTAACCGCGACGACTTCATCTCACGCTGGAGAAATACAAACTTCCCCCGCGAGCATATCCTCAACCAGGTTGTCGGCTGAGAATGCAAGTCGCTGATAGGTTTTGGGAGAGAGTCGCGCCCGTCGTGTGGTGGTGTTGTGTTGGAAAAAAGAGAGCGGCGTGTTCGAGATGAAGGCACGAATAAAAAAAAAAAAAGATTGACTCAGTTACCTTCCGCATCGTTTTGGCAGGTCTCGTGTGCCTGCACATCCCTGTATTTAGGCGGTTTGTAAGTACATCGTACGTGTATATACCTACCCAGACTAGAAGCGCACCAGTCGAGTCAAGGCGGAGATTGATCCGTTGCAAGCCCCCATTCCCCTCCCAATGGCCCCGCGATTCAGGCCATCCCAGGGACCCTGATACCTACCGTAGATATATATCGGTATCTTGCGGTAGAATAGACTTTCAAACAGCGCAATCTGGAGCAACGCCACCCGAGTAGCCCCGAAACCTGATGCAGCTTGGTACGTCACACCCCACATGCCCGGCGGCGCCCGATGAGTGACAGACAGACATACCTAGTGGCCCTCCCCCTCCAGCAGAGGGATCTCCCCAGTGCCGTCTTCAGGGTCAATGACGGTCGCGATTCTCATGAGACACGCGCAGGCGGCTGCCGCTGCCACCGACCCGTCCACCCGACCTCGCGCATGGCGGCACGGCCCAAGTACGCGTACCACGTAGGCAGGCAGACATACATCTCTCCCCATTCCTTCAACCCCACCGTACCACCTCGCTCGAGACTGTTCCGGTGCATGAGCCAGGGGTACTCATAGCCGCGGCGCGCCGGCTAAGCTGGTGTGTACCAGTATTGGCTCCTCCCTCGACCCCTCGGCCCCTCGACCCCCTCGTCGAATCGTCGAATCGTCGAACAGGACCCTCAATGTCGTAGGGTGCGGTGAAGATTATCCCTGGAACCCCTGCCACGTTGATTCGAAACAAAAAAAAGAAGGGGCCTTTTGCGGCATATTCTCCTCACCACCCGTCGATATAATGTTCGGCTCTGTCCTCCGTGCTGCGGCCTCGCGGTCTCGAGTGCTCCTCTGTGTTCCTCGTGTCGCAACCGCCAGCAGAACCGCCAGATTCCAGCCCTTCTCCACGACCCTCGCAAATATGACAGACATGAAAGACGGTGCTTTCAAGCACGATGCCACCGTGCCCCCACCCAGCAACCGTGTGCTGCCTCTCTTCTCTCTCAAGGGCAAGACAGCCATCGTTTCTGGTGCCGGCGCCGGTATTGGCCTGCAAATCGCCCACGCCTACGCCGAAGCTGGCGCCAACGTTGCCATTTGGTACAACAGCAACAAGACGGCCCTTGACCGCGCTGCCGAGATCGAGAAGGAGTATGGTGTCAAGTGTACTTACTACATGTCGCCCTTCCACGAACGCAGTGCTAGGTCGCTGACACAGCGTAGGCAAGGCGTACCAGGTCAACGTGACCTCTCACCAAGCCATCAAAGAGTCGGTCCAGCAGATCGTGTCCGAGTTCAACGGCCGCCTCGACATATTTGTTGCCAACTCGGGCATTGCGTGGGAGGAGGGCCCCCTGATTGACGGGCCCATGGATGTCGCCGACAGAGTCCTGGCCGTCAATCTCAACGGCACCATCTACTGCGCCCAGGTTGCCGGCGAGCACTTCCGTCGGCAGAAGAAGGAGGGCACAACGCTCGACGGTAAGAAGCTCGAGGGCTTCACCTACGGTAGCTTCATTGCAACCGCCAGCATGAGTGGCCATATCGTCAACGTGCCGCAGATGCAGACGGTGTACAACGCGTCCAAGGCGGCCGTCATCCACATGTGTAAGTAGTTCGTTAGGCCCATGTACCCGGTAATTTCGGCTAACATGTTAACCAGGCAAGAGCTTGGCTGTCGAATGGGTTGATTTCGCCCGCGTCAACTCGGTCTCGCCCGGCTATATCAAGACGGAGATTTCTGCTTTCGCTGGTCCAGAGATCAAGAAGCAGTGGAAGAACAAGACCCCCATGGGGTGAGTAAGCGCGATGGCTTTGATAACGAGTTTTGTGCTAACCTATAGTAGACGCGAGGGTGAGGCCGGCGAGCTCAAGGGCGCGTACCTGTACCTCGCCTCGGACGCCGCTTCTTATACAACCGGCTGTGATCTTGTCGTCGACGGAGGCTACTGCTTGCCATGAGTAAATGAAGAATGATAAAACCCCTCGACATGGAGTGGAGAACGGCATAGCGAATCTCCAATGCTCCCCCCTGGGCGGCATGCGTGAAGCTCGGATGATCGATGATGAGCCAAAAGACAGAGCGGAGGAGCTAGGCTACTGGTCGAGATGTTTGGACAAGTGCTGCTGTGACAGCCCAGCTCCGCTCAGCATGAGCCAGCTCGAGGTCGACCCTGAACACAAAGTACTAAACCTAGGTAAGGCGAGCTGCAGATAAGATGACATGGCAGCAGCGGGCAAGCAACGAACCACAGAAACAAATGTAGAGGCCGAATTCAGACAATAGAGGACAGCCAGCATAGATGAGCGAATCCAGCTAGAAGACTTATCTCGCCGCATTCTCTTACATACATTGTTGAATCATAGGTGTGGAGGGGGAGGGGGGGGGCCGTGACCAAAGTCCGAACGGAGCTGTGGAGGGAGGGGAGACGATCAAAGTGGAAAAAGTGCCGCCCGATGAGGGGGAGGTCGCAGGGTACGTACCTGTCTTTCTCTTCCGGGTACCTACACTAGGTAGGCAAGTAGGTAGGCAGTTGAGGTGGGGCAAAAGAGGCAACCGGACGCCTTTTGACAGGCTGACGCGAGGGGCATAGGAAGGGGTGGGTGGGCATGTCGAGGTACATTATCGGCCATGTGACCTTCCATGGCAGCAATGTATATCGACTTCTATCACCATCCACCATCCGCGGATATTTGGCGTCTGCCACCTGCCAATTCGTCTGAGGTGTGCTTTCCCAGCTTTGGCTTGCTTGTTTGCTTACCTTAGCAAACCGCCACACCAGCGATAGCAAAAGCACAGCAAGCAAGCAAGCACACCGGGGCCTGAGATCAGAAGGACCACTGGAACCGCTGAGTCCTTGACAGAAGAAGTCTTCTTTTGGTGGTATCAGCGGCTGACCACCCCTATCCTAGCGCGGTGTCTGCCTGCCCAGTATGGAGAAAAGAAGAGAAGAAAAAAGCCAGCACGGTCTGGCAGCGCAAGTTAGGTAGGTAGGTACCTAGGTAGATAAGTAGGTAGGTAGCACTGCGTAGCGAGAAACTGGGCACTGGGGACTCGGTCGATATTGGTCGGTCCTGATTAATTACTACAGAAGACTTCTGGCCGAGTGCATCCCATCCCATCCCCTCCCCTCCCCTCCCCTCCCCTTCACCCGCAATCTGTTCTCAGCCCTATCTTTCCTCACCTTCAATTTTTACCCCTCGCCTCACCTCGTCTCGCATTGCCCTTCTCGCTTGGTCTTGTCTCGTGCCCGACGACTCGCCGCATCCCAGCTCGCCTCTTTGTAGGCCCCCCCCCCTCCCCATCGCGACTCGACCCTGAGCTGGTTCTCTCTCGCCTAGCCGTTCCTCACCGCCCTGATCATTCCAGAAACAAGCGGCTTTCCTTCGTATCCATCCATCATCGATACCCCGACCCGACCGAGACCCTCGACCACAACCCACCCCTTAGATCGCCGTCACTCTCATCTTCGCTCCAGCTCACCAGCTCACCAGCCAGCCAGCCAGCCAGCATGGATCCCGAAGGACCCAGCGCGCCCGGCGAAGACCGTCGCACCCAGCAACAGGTCGATAATGCCATTCGCGCCATTCGCGAGAAGAAGCCGCTGCCCGAGATCGACTTCACCATCCACACCATGGAGGATGGCACCCAAGTGAACACCATGGAGCGAGTCTGCAAAGGTACACATGACCCTCCGGCCCCGGCCTTTCTCAATCCTCATCGACGCCGCCACCCTGGCAGCTGCCATGGCCCTCGCTATACTGCCCTCGATCCGCCGCTAACCTGATTATCGCCACAGATGTGCAGGCCCCCGCCATGTTCACGCCCTCCGACGAGCAGTTCTTCGAGGACGAGACCCATACCAAGCCCGACATCAACTTCCTCAAGCAGCACTTCTATCGCGAGGGCCGCTTGACCGAGGAGCAGGCCCTTTGGATTCTCAAGACCTGCACGGAGCTGCTCCGTGCCGAGCCCAACCTGCTCGAAATGGATGCGCCCATCACCGTCTGCGGTGACGTCCATGGCCAGTACTACGACCTCATGAAGCTGTTCGAAGTCGGCGGCGACCCGTCCGAGACGCGCTACCTCTTCCTCGGCGACTACGTCGACAGAGGATACTTTAGTATCGAATGCGTCCTCTACCTCTGGTGCTTGAAGATCCATTACCCCAAGACCCTGTGGCTGCTCCGTGGCAACCACGAGTGTCGCCACTTGACCGACTACTTCACCTTCAAGCTCGAGTGCAAGCACAAGTACTCCGAGGCCATCTACGAGGCCTGCATGGAGTCCTTCTGCTGCCTGCCCTTGGCTGCTGTCATGAACAAGCAGTTCTTGTGCATCCACGGCGGCCTTAGCCCCGAGCTCCACACCCTCGACGATTTGCGAAGCGTGAGTCGAGCTCCCATCTCCACCAGAGGCGCACTAGCTGACGCGTACAGATTGACCGTTTCCGCGAGCCGCCTACCCAGGGTCTGATGTGCGACATCCTCTGGGCCGATCCCTTGGAAGACTTTGGGCAAGAGAAGACAAGCGACTACTTTCTGCATAACCACGTCCGCGGATGCTCCTACTTCTTCTCGTACCCGGCAGCCTGTGCATTCCTTGAGAAGAACAACCTCCTCTCCGTCATTCGAGCCCACGAGGCACAAGATGCCGGATACCGCATGTACCGTAAGACTCGCACCACGGGTTTCCCCAGTGTCATGACCATCTTCTCGGCGCCGAATTACCTCGACGTCTACAACAACAAGGCAGCCGTTCTCAAGTACGAGAACAACGTCATGAACATCCGACAGTTCAACTGCACGCCCCACCCCTACTGGCTACCGAACTTCATGGACGTCTTCACCTGGTCCCTGCCCTTTGTGGGTGAGAAGATTACCGACATGCTTATCGGCATCCTTAGCACATGCTCCGAGGAAGAGCTGAAGGAGGACGCCACGCCCTCTTCCACGTCTCCCGGCCCCATGTCGCCACCCCTCTCGGGCGCCTCGCAAGATCCCGAGTCGGTCGAGTATAAGAGACGAGCGATCAAGAACAAAATTCTGGCCATTGGTCGTCTTTCGCGTGTCTTCCAAGTGTTGCGCGAGGAGTCGGAGCGTGTCACTGAGCTCAAGACCGTCTCCGGCGGCAGGCTGCCCGCTGGTACCCTCATGCTGGGTGCCGAAGGTATCAAGAATGCCATCAACACGTTCGAGGACGCTCGCAAGGTCGACATTCAGAACGAGAGGCTGCCCCCCAGCCACGACGAGGTTGTCAAGCACCAGGAGGAGGAGAGGAAGCACGCGTTGGAGAAGGCAGCCGAAGACGCGGCCAACGACAAGAAGCTGCAGCAGCTGTCTAGGAGATTGAGCACGTAAGTTGCCACTGTTCCTCTTGGCTTGGACAGCAGTACTAACAAGATGCCAGCGATCGCAAGAGTCATAGGGGTTGAGCCAGCAGTAACAGGGTAGATTATCCGTGATAGAGGGCCCGAGGTGGTTGTAAGCACGGTAGGGCGTCAGGCTTGGTTTGGTGCAACAATCTAGGTCAGCTAGGGAAGCTGACATACGAATATACTACTGAAAGTATTTTGCTTCAGGTCTCACGCGATTGGGCCCATGAATCATCGGGTTTGCGGTATCCAGTTGTAATTGCTAATTGCGCGCCCATAAGGCGGATGGCTCGAACCTCATGGTGTTGGCTGTAGCAGGCAATTATTCAAGCAATGATTCGGTCCACGTGTTTTTTTCTTTTCCTTTTTTTTTTCTCCCTTTTTTCTTTTTTCTTTCTTCTCTCTCTGTTTCGAGGTGCCACTGAGCAGGAACATCTCGGCCATCTCGCCCGAGCACTTTGGTTTCCCGCTTCCAAGCGTCTGTCCAATGGTCAGATTGGTAGCAGGCGGCGCTCCATATCTAGGAGTGGTCTTTTACGAATGTTTCCGCCACCAAATGTGTCACAGACGTTGCGGTGTCTATGCTTGGGCATCGTGGAGGTCTCAGAAGATGGCTAGGATGTTGGGCGGACTTCACATGGCATATCAGCAAAGGAAGCTTACCAACTCGTGCCCAGCACCATTGCCAACACGGGGGGTTCTCACCTCGCGACTCCGCCGGGGACGTTGCATGGCTCGCTGGCGACGAAGAAGCTCCATCGCTTCTCCTCGCGGCATCGCTCGGCAAGGGCCTCGAGGTCGAAGAGCTCGCCGATGGGCATACCCCAGCCGGCAAGTACGACCTCGTGCATCCAGTACTCCGGGTCACGGTGGGGCCAACACTCAAAGGTCGGCTGGTCCCCAGCGACGGCCGAGAAGTTGTCCCAGACCCAGCGGAGCGTCTCCTCGGACTGGGCGACACCGCCGAAAGTCTGCGGGTTGGCGGTTCGGTAGCTCTCGAGGTCAGCGGGGGACTTGGTGGCGTGGGCGGCCATGAAGCCTGCGGGGTTGGTGGTGGTGTTGTGTTAGAACGTTCTCATTTTTTTTTTCCTTCTCAGAAGGATCGGGAGAGAGGGTTCGGGACATTACCTGTTCGCGTGAAGAGGATGTCGCCGAACCTGACCTCGGTCCCCTGCGCCTCGAGACAGGCCTTCAGATCCGAGACGGGGATGGAGTCGCGGGCGAAGGGATCGTAGGGGATGCCCTGCTCGAGGCGCCAGCTGTGGTAGTCCACGAGGACGCCTCTGCCGACGATGCCGTGCTTCTGCCATGCTGCTCGACTCGTCAGCCCCCCCCCCTCTCAATCGCGGTTTCTCCGCATCAGCCTTTGCCCCGGTGCCTAGAAGGCGGGTCCGAGACTGGGGCCGCGAACGACGGGGGACAGGCCGGATACTGACCCTGGATACCGTTGACCGTCGACCCCCGTCCCTCTCCGTCGACTGCGTGGATGTCGTCCATGGAGACGCCGTTGTAGAACTTCTCCTCTTTCTGGTAGGCAAAGTGCCGCAGCCCGTCCCACTGCGAGGAGGACTGCGAGTTGAAGGTCCAGACGTCGTCGTTGACGCAGCGCGGTCGCTTGCGGATGAGGTCGTGGTGGAAGGCGCGGCGGGCGAAGAAAGGGGCCGGCTGTGCCGTGAGGGACCAGTTCAGGGAGACTCTGGAAGAGGGCGGGGAGACTTGTGTCAGTGGCGGGATGTTGCAATCTGTGTGTGTGTTTGTGTGTGTGTTTGTGTGTGTGTGTGTGTGTGTGTGTGTGTACGGAGAAGCTGGCGAAGGGGGGCGGGGGCGGGTCTTTGAGTTCTTCTACCTCGCGCCGGTCTTGATCTCGTCCCGGGCCGCGGCGGCGACGCGCTCGTCGGTCAGCCTGTTGAGCGTTCCCAGCTCGTCCTTGTCGCCGTAGAGGCCCCAGGCGGAGAACCTGGGGTCGCCTCTTCCGAGTGGGAGGGCCTCGAAGGGCGGTATGCCGTTCTCGTTGAGAGGGTGGTCGGGAGGTGCGGGGGCCATGGCGTCGTCGGGCGTAGGGCGTTGTGCGAGCTGGTTTCCGAGCTGTTGTATACGCTTCATCGAGTTTGCGGGCACTATAGGCTTGGTGTGCGTGTGTGTGCGTGTGTGTGTGTAAATATGCACCGATGCGGTTTGTTAATGTCTGGGCACGTCGCACGCGGGGGGTCCGCGATGCTTTTGAGGAATGATGTCAACAAGACGCGGACCTCGTTTTCCACCTCGACTCTTCCCCACACTTGGAGGTCCTGCATGACCACCATCCGGTCTTATACCCGGACGCACGTTCGGGGGGGGGGGGGGGGGGAGGCCTCGGTGCGGGACTTCCGCCCTTGATCCCGGCCGAAAGGTGTTGGAATCACCGAAACTATATGAGGGTGGTTTGTTGTTTTTTTACGAAAATGCAACGACGTTGTCTTGTCGTTAGTATCCCACAATGTCAGTATGCACACGGCGCGTCTTGGCTCCGCGGAGCAGGCCGTCTTCCCCGGCACAATCTATCGGAAAGAGGTTAGTCATGCCGGACCCAGGCGGGGGTGGCCGACGGGCACCCGGCGGAGGAACATGCCCACATAAAACCTGCCTGCCATATTCGGTTGTGATGCTCGGGGACAGTCGGATCGCTGAACTGTCCTTGTCCACGCAGAGATGTGTTGCTGACTTGCAGTTCATGGGGCCTTGGAAGTACTCGCCCGGCCAGCCGCTTGTAAGCGCGCTGCTGGATGTGTCACTACTTGCTGTGACCTGGAGAGACCAGTCGAGTATCCAGATGTTTGATTCAACTGTCTACGTCGTCTGAAATACGGTGCGAGGGCCTGGCAGGGAAAGCCCATACAGTGGTGTCTAGCAAGGAAGTGGACATAAAACCCGATGCTATCATAGTCCGCTTCATGTATGTTCGTCTTGCTTTAGCCTTGTCGTGCACGTATAGTAAGTCGTCACTCGAGGATGTTCAGGAGTGTCATGGTTCACCTGCGAGCTGCAGAGGACTTGTGCATAGTGTCCATCCTTTGGCCGGGCAGCCCACGCTGCTTGCGGCATGGACGATGCTCTCTCCATCACCAAAGTATGGGCCATGAAGCACCCCGCGTCTGGGATTTACCCCCCCACACGGCATCAAGGAGGTAACACCTCGCGTGGTGTCACGTTGAGGATCATGGTCACTTGCTTTCAGTCCGTCATCAAAACAAACTGTCCTTTGCGGTTGCCTGCGTTCGAGGTATTTCGGGAGAAGAAAGAAGGAAGAGCTGGATATGCTGTTGGTCCTCCGGGGCCGATTGGCGACCGGATCGTCGACGAGGACAATAAATCAATCGGAGAGCATTCATTCTTCCTTGTACGGTCAAGCTGGTTCACGAGTCGGAAACAGAGCTGTTATGCCTGGCCGCGAGGGTACATTCATGCCCAGGCCGTGTTCGGCGCCCTCCATTGGAAACTTCAAACGGAGCGAAGGTCGATGGCTGCTGTCTTGCATACACTGCTGCCCTCCGCTTGCCTGGTTTGGCAGAAAGATGCAATTTACCAACAAGAAGAGGAAACTCTCGTCTTTCGGGACGCGGGCGGTGTTGACGGTCTTTGCTGTTGAAGTAAGGCGGGGGTGGGTTGACACTACGGTCTGTCATCAAAGATTATGGCTCGTGTGACCTGGCCTGGTCCAACCCCCAGTGTTCCGGACTGTGATCAGAAATATTGCAGACACACTCGCAGGTCCACATGGCCATACGTTTGGACTTGAACGCCTCCCGCCGGTGGACATGACGGCGGCATCTCCTGAGCCAGCCCACACCAACAACTCATGTCTGGCCCGGAGCCTCCTTGTCATGTAAGTCTACTGTCAAAGATTAAACAGGGCTATATTATATTGCCTTGACACACGGATTACGCGCCGTGAACCGCACGTGCCATACTCCCTGGACCAGATGCCAGCCGTATGGGTTTGGACCAAGCGGCCTCAACGACCGGGACACGCCCGTCGACGTATGGGCAAACCAGCAGGTACCCAAGACGGTTGGGAATGGTCGAGCAACGTTGCCGGTCGTAACCCCCCCCCCCCAAAATCGCCCAACCCGCTCCTTTCTCGACTCGAGCCAGACGGCGCCTAGAGGCCATCAAAGTCACCGGACAAGCGTCTGCGGCACCGGGTAAGCAGCAATCTCCTGCCACGGAGGGCAGGCGACGCTTGCAGGAAAACCGCGTGCGCAAGGGAGTCAGTGCTCCCGGCGCCCGGGCGCTTGTTTGCAGATGACAAACGCACACAGACCGGCGTTCAATTTCCTCAGGCCTCGAATTCTGCCCGCGCCGTGACTCGGGCCCTCGAGCTCGAGTCTCTGCCCACGCCAGTCCACGATCCAAAGGCGCCGGTGCTGGCGAGTCCAAATTGTTGAGATGCCCCGACCGTGGGCAAGCTGCTACCGACATGTCCGACGGGATTTCCCGAATGCTCCAGGTCCGCTGGTTCCCTGCGGGGGATCGCGCCAGCCTGACCTGGCATATTCGTGACTATTGGGGGGGGGCATATGCATGGGATGCTGCTGAATGCGTGAGATACCGCGGCCCGGGATGATACGGAGGGGGAAGGGAGTTGTCCGCAGCAATCGCTCCCGAAGTCGCTGCCTCGTGTTCAGGCCAACACAACGTGGACGACGCGATATGACGAGGCTGAAACCGCTGTCGTGGGGATGGGCGAGGATGCACGATGTTTCTAGGCGCGCCTTGAAATTCTCCCCCCGTCCAAGTGTGCCCTGGTCTTGTTTGAGCCCATTTCCACCGGCCTAAAACCCAGAAATCGGCCTGGAAGAGGGCGCCAACACTCTTTCCCACGATGGCTTCCCGCCCATTTATCCTGCGTGGACAGGCAAACGAACCCCTTCCCCTCCCCCCCCTGGCTCTCGGACAGAAGAAACGCCATGGGACGTTACAGATGCCCCGCGTCGGCCAGGCATCCACCAACCTCCCGACGGCGGGCGCTCGACGGTCTTCATTTCCGCAGCGACCGGCCGGCCGCCCGGCTGCCTGCCTTGGCGTGGTCGCGCCGGACCCCAGACGGCCATCCTTCCCGTCCGACGGGCTGGCCTTGGCCAGCCCCCCCCCCCCCCCCCCCCCCCCCCGTTCCAGACTCATTTCCCCTGTTTGCTCGGACGACGACTAGTAGTAGCCGTCACTAGATGGTCCTTGCACTACGGTGGCTTGTCCCTTCTCTTAGTTCGTGGCGCAAGGCTTTCCGCACGCTAACACGACACCTGTGTGTGTGCTGGCAGTGTGGCAGTCCTGAGAGGTGTCAATCTTGATCTCTTTTTTTTTTTTCTCTCTTTCCGATTTGGTGTAGCCCGTGGTCATCCACAAGAAGAAGAAGAAGAAAAAAAAGAAGAAGCTTAGAATGCCAGTTCCGACCCCCCGAGGGTGGCCCGTGGCACAGGCCTCACGTTCGACACCTCCTCAATCAAGATGACGACTCATCTCCACGATTTCAGGGCAGGCGCGGCGCGGGCAAGGAGAAGGGAGGGGCAATCGGTCCATGTCCCCGTAATCTGGCCAAACGGCCCCGTGGAAGACGCAAACAGGCTGTTTTCTTCTTCTTTTTTCAAAGTCACGCGTTCAGCGGTGTTGCCCCCCCTCGCGTCCCAGCACCCGGTTCCCTGGGAGAGCTGCCATGTTCCCATACTCGCATCAAAGAAATGCGGTCCGGACCTTTCTGCTTACGTCCAGCCATCCCCTCCCGGCCCAGCGAGAGGAAGAGCAAAGTCTCGACCAGCCACGTCGCGCGGTGCAGAAATTTTCTGGCTGCTGCGAGGTAAGTACTGAGGGCGGCGCGCCGAGGCAGAGAAGATGGAAGCCGAAAAAGAAGGCCGGCTCTTTGGAAGGGGGGCTGGCCAAGTGAGTGACCTGGGGAAAGGGGGGGGGTGGGGGGGTGTGGCCGCTTAGAGCAGCGCAGCGCAGCGCCTGCGACCACCGTAACCGGTCTCGGAAGCTCTTCAAGCTGCCGGATACGAACAAGGTGAGCAGAGAAGAAGCAAATGGTTAGCTTCGTCCCAGCTGCCCAGTTCACCTAGAGGGGTGGTGGCCGTGGTCATCGTCGTCGTCGTTATTGTCATCGTGACAGGCTGGACGGATGCGTCGCAGAGTATCCAGGCGGCTCTTCTGGACGGCGCCAACGCCCCCCCCATCTATGCCTGGCATGTTTGGCGACGGGGACTCACGAGGACCTAGCACGGGGTTGAGGTTAGCGAGGGCTGGCTTGGTCTTCCGTCCCGATGGGTGCAAGAGGCTCACAGTATGCACAGTTGGTGGCAAGGCTAAGGACAAGTACCCTCGAGGTGGCTTGTCGAGGGCTTGAAGACGGCTTGATGAGGGGGGGGGCCTGTTGGCTGGCGGTCGCAATGCGGCTAAGAAGAGATGGTGCGATGCACGGCGCCCGTTGGGAGGTCTGGCGGTGGGGGGTGTGATGGTTGGTGCGTGTGCGTGTGTGTGAGGTGCAAATAGGGGCAGCCGAAGGACAGGTCGAGAAGCTCGGGGACGGAGGTGATGACCCCACATGTGGGTTTTTTTTCCCTTTCCCTTTCCGGCAGGTTCGGACCGGGGGCGGCTGCTGATAGGTGTGCGACGGGGATGAGCCGGAGCGGAGGGGGTGAATGGGAAATGGCAGGTCGACCAACCAAAGTACGAATTCACTACGTACGGATAGACTACATAGTATGGCCGTGGGCCGTTGCTCTGTTTGCTGTTTGCATCTTCAGCTCCCCTCCCACTCGGAACGAGACGATCTTAACGGCCGCGCATTAAGTTGTCAGGGTCAGCCTCTGGCTGGCTTTGCAGGGGGAGGGAAACACGGCTGTCTGGCTCGCTACCATACTGCCATACCATGCATGCCATGCGGGCCCCTATACTCTATACTCTGCAGCGGGTGGCTTTTTTCTTCTTCTTCTGTTTCTTCTTCTGTTTCTTCTTTTCTCTCCCGTGCCTCGGTCTGCGCTACTGCTATCCGTACATATGTACCTTTCGTCACTTCTCGCCCTTTCTTGGCGGTGGAGGCGCGGCATGTACCATGCCAGGTATCGGGGTACAACTGCCGTTCGCAGGACCCCGAAGACGGCCGGTCCGGATGGGGATGGGGAGGCGGAACCGGGGGCGGGGGCCTCAAAGGCTCGACGATGGCGAGGCGCTCCGTGGCAAGCTCTCCGTAGTGTCCTTGGTCCATTGTTCCCCTTTGACGCACGCGCGCGCGCGCGCCCCACGCCCATCACGCTGTCTCCCTTCTCCACGTTCATGGCGTAAAGGTACGAGAACGGCGGCGGCGACGATGAGAGGCGATGAAGACCCAGACGTGCTAGGTATCCGCAGGCTCGGTAACAAGCTCGCTTTTAACGGGGGGAGCTGGGTGTGGTGGCGATGCAAGGTCGGCTCGGTCTAGGTGAGGGGGCGAGCTGTGTTGGTACGTTAGACGCGGGTGCCGGGTCCGAGGCCTTCAACGCCTTTGAAGGGGGGCTTATTCCACTTCTTTGATCCCGAGAGACACTCCATTCCACGACGGTACCCATCCGTGTTCGTACTCTTTAGGACCTTGACCGAGACCTCAGCCAGGTGCCGATCGGAGGGGTTCCGAGTCATTCGCGAGAGCACGTGTGAAAAGGGCCCGTGTTGTGCATCGTCGAGTGGACATGGGAAGTCATGGATGGCATCATCGGGAGTGTCTCATCTCAAAATGTCGTGCAGGAGGTGATTGGGAGTGGCGAGGGCTCCGGATCTCCAGCGGGCAGCTCACTCAACCTTGGATGCAGAGTCAGGTCGGGCGATGGAGGCAAAGAGGACGCAATGAAACACAGCGGAGAGGGGGGGGTGTTGGCAAGGAAGGGACCTGTCTAGGATAAACGTGCGTGTTCTGCAGGTACGGCCAGGAACGGTTGTGACGCTACGCGGTGACGACTTGGCGATTCGCATACTAATATCCGTAACTATCTATGCCACGCATACACTAGGTGTAAGCAGAGTCTCCCCTCCTTCTCCTTCTGTGGCGTGATCATCAGAGTGTGTCGTAGATATATATATGTGTGTGTGTGTGTGTGTGTGTGTGTGTAGATGTATATGTGTGTGTAGATGTATATGTGTGTGTAGATGTATATGTGTGTGTAGATGTATATGTATGGGTAGTGATTCGTATGTGATTCGTGACAAGGTGGCTGGCTGCAAAGGAATGCATGTACAAACATGGGTGGAAATGCAACGGCGAACAAAAAAAACAAAAACCAGGGGTTTCACCGGCCTGAACCCCACAATGCACCTGTTCCCTTGGGGGTGAGGGACAGCGTCGCAGGTTGAGAAGACACACGGAAAAGCGAAATGAGCAGCCACACGGGCGACGCAGGGGAGGGAGGGGAGGACATATTCATTCGTAGTACGGATATG
Source organism: Colletotrichum caudatum (assembly GCA_030867225.1). NCBI lineage: Eukaryota > Fungi > Ascomycota > Sordariomycetes > Glomerellales > Glomerellaceae > Colletotrichum > Colletotrichum caudatum. The sequence goes on along the minus strand of MU846013.1, from coordinate 120,403 downwards.
TGCCCCCATACAAATAGTACTATGTAGTATGGAGTGTGGGAGGGAGTGTATCTGTACACCGCCAAGCGGACAAGGCAAGCCTTCTGAGCCTGTCGACCCGACCACCTCCTGAAGAGGATATTGAGCTGATGGATAATTTGTATCGTAGCGTCGGTAGCGTAACGTAGCGTAGATCCGCAAGTCGGTGAGCGAACGGAAGCGAGAGGCACTGTATGGATCCCCTTCTGGGGGTTCCCCTGTGGCACCCCTGGATATCTGGGTTCCTCCCTGGTCTCTTTTTCTCTCTTTTCTTCTCCCGCTCGCCCGTTTCTCTCCATAGGTGGCAAGGATGCGGGTGGGCTGCCGAGTGTATTCGTATGTAGTGTATCTGCGGTAACGGCGTTTTTCTGTTTCGACGGGTAGGTGGATTGACAAGAAGAATAACGCAAAAAAAAAAAAAAAAGGAATGCCGAGGGAAGAAGCAGGGGCGGATGGGTGTTGAGAGGATGGAATCAACTCTCTCTCTCTCGGCGAACACGGGTAGACGAAGAGGGCTCGGAATAATGCACACGACAGGAAACGAACAAACAGGCATCGTGTGGTCGACATCTAATGGGTCGGTCCGGTCTGACAGCTGCACATTTCCGCAAAGCCTCATTCACATCACAGCAGAGGCTCACTGACCTGACGGACGGCCGTCTGCTGTGCGTAATCCCACGAGGGCGGCGTCGTCGTCGTCGTCGTCGGTCTCTTCACAATCGTCGAGGTCCCACACCCGAGACCGGTCGGTTCCTCATGAACATCCCAATATTACATCTCTCCGCAACTTGGCGGTGATGAACAGCGGCGTGGCGCTCCGAGGCGGTGCGCACGCTACAGTCAGTATTCATATTACGGATACTACGTGACCATCGGGATGTACGGGTAGACGGCGTGCGGAATAGATACACTAAGCAAGCCGGGGGGTCGGGGGAAATCGAAATGATTAATGGAGTCTCATCTCTCAACCTCGCCAAAACGGCTGGCTGCGAGGCAACAACCACACGCTACTCCGTACATGGCGGACATATCACACACATAGACACACACGCGCGCCCGGCCCGCGGATCGATATCTACCCTGCGCCGCGCCAAGGTGCCGTCGCAATCTTACCTTGAACCACGTTTCCGAACCTCCAACGTATCCCCCCCGAAGGAGGCTCTCTCTCTCTCTCTCTCTCTCTCTCTCTCTCTCTCTCTCTCTCTCTCTCACTTTCCCCATCTTCTCCACCCCCATGCTGCGACGGACGGACGGACGAGGCGTCGACTCATCACACTTTGCAATGTCAACGACGGCGTCCCGGCCTTGAATGGTTTTGGTAGTACGGATACTAGGGCGGACGCTACGCTACGCAGGCCGACGGGGAAATTGCGTGACCCGGTCTGTCAGCTCACGGGTTTCCTGTGTTTGATAGTGATCGGTTTCTGAATCCGCCCAGCGGCTGCTTCCCTGTTCCGGGGGGTGGCATCGCATCGCGTCATCGGACTCGGGCCAGGAAGACCCCCGAGAGCAGAGGCCGATTGCCTTTTTTTCTTCTTTTTTTTCTTCTTTTTTGCTTCTGATTGATTGATTGACATGGCGGCGTCCCACCCCGTGGCGAGCGACCTCCAATAGTTGGTGAATCATATAGCATCAACAAGCTAGGGGTTAGACCTCCACCACGTGCGCCATTTTCATCAGCTCGACCTATCTAGTATATATTCATCTATATACGGATACATGTACTGCCTATCTATCTATCTACCTTTTAATCGAAACTACGGGCACGCCGAACGAGCGGGAAACTCGCCAGAGGGGAAAGACTTGGCTGGATGGCTCGACTCGGAACTGAGCGGGCTAATATTGATTGATTGATTAATTGATTGATTGTACTCTGCAGCCACGGCAATCTATCGGCGCCGAGCCACAAACGACCTGCCAACTTGGTGACCCCACGCGCGCGCTCTACCACCGTGAGCAAGTCCCTCTCCCCAGATTTGGAGAATCGCCAAACCCTTGCAAAAGATCAACGGCGTTTGAGGTAGACGACGAGACGAGGTTGACTAAGCTTTGGACAACACGCCGCTGACGAAGGTGCCGCAGAGGGTAACCTATCCATCGGTAATAGACGTGCGAAGTTGGCTGCGGATCGGGACAAGGCCACAAGGAAGAGGGGTGGGGAGGGTCGCAAAAGCGTTGCCTACTCCGGCGGGCACCCCTCGGCGCCCTTCGGCCGGTCTTGGAGGGCTTGGGAGATGGATACTCGGGGTCGGGTTTCCCGTGGTGGACTAGTTTTGACTCGGGGTTTCTCTTTCCGGAGGGGGTTTTCTCTCTCTCTCTCTCTCCATCCCATCTGCACAGACGGACGTCATCAAACCGGGCCCGAACATGTCAACACATGGTCGGCGGACGAGGCCAGCCAGCGAGCGCGCCCCTGAGAGGTAAGTTGCTGGTTGTACGGCGCCGAACGGGTCAATGGCCTCGTGTAGATTAAGAACAAGGCACCACCACCCATTGCCCATGATGCTTCTTGTTCCGGAAGCCGTCAAGCGCGTTTTCGTTCGTTCGGTTCGTCCGTCCGTCCGTCCGCAACGCGGCAATGCGGCAACGCGGCAATGCGGCAACGCGGCAATGCGGGATTAGGCTGGCTGGCGGGCGTTTGTTTTGTAGATGTATCATGCAAAAACAATCAGCCCTGTCCGAGTACAGTACAGTGCAGGAATCTCCAAAGTGCTTTTGTGGCCCTTTCCCTCTGGCCAAGGCGCTTGCTTTGCTGTCCTGGTTCTGCCCTTTTGCCACGGTCGTCCCGGGCGCTGTATAGTATGTAGTCGAGTAGGTAGGGTAGGTAGGCCAGGCCGGGCCGGTCTTCGGCCCCCACACTGGCATAGGCGTCCCGCCACCCTCTGCTGTGCTGTGCTGTACTGTACTCCGTCGTCTCTCAACAGATAGATAGCCTACCCTCCTGGGATGACCCCTCTTCACTGTGGGACTTGGATAAGCTTTTCAGAGCTTGTAGCAATCTACTTCGTAGTAGTAGTAGTTCAGCTGAGCTGGAAAGAGGAGCATGCTAACTGCCTAGCTACGATGTAGGTACTATCTATACATGGTAGCTCCTGCCACCGGAAAGCATACATACATGCAAACCCCTGCCACCGGCGCGTTCGATGTGTATTGCATCGCTTGCCTCTCTCGAACCACGTGCTGCCCGTCACAGTCCGTGGGAGGTGGCAGGTCCGTCGCATCCCACGGCCAATTGACAGTTCACACACACACACCTACACACACCTACACGCGCGCGCAGACTAAAAATACCGCCCCGCCAGGGCGTCACATTCCTGGTAGGTACCTTGTCTTGTACAGCTCCGCACCGTGGTCGTGCGCCTTCCCCCTCATGCTGCGCACACGCTCACACACTCACACACACACACACACGCTCATACCGTCATTCCCATCGGAGGCAGGGCGGACCCAGCCAAGTACGAGCTTGAGCTAGAGATGAGCCCGGGGCGGGGGTGGATATCGACAAAAGGCCGGATGGCTGGATGGATGGAAGGAAGGATGATGCAGAATCGACAAGTCCAGGATGGTTGCCAGATCGGATCGCGCTCCTTGCTTGTTCTGCAGCCCCGTCATCGACCGTATTGGAAGGGCATGTGAGTCCCGAACTCGACTCCCTTCTCTTCGCTCCCTTGCGGATGACGAATTACACCCAACCCGGGCTTCCTTTCGTGTCCTGTCCGTGTTTCTCGGACCGCCCGTTACCCCAACTCGACCGGGCCAGCCAGCCAACCAACCAACCACCGCGAGGCAGGTTTCCCGCCCTTGGCTGGCGCGCACACGCAGACCTCGCACCCCGACGACGCATTACTTGGACATGCCTACCTACATACATAAGATGTAGATGCATGCATATGATGTATGTATATACTTACACCCTGACCACCTCTCGCCCACATGATCGGTGGACGTTCTGCAAGGAGGAGGAGGAGGGGGAGGGGCTGCGGTGCTGTGTTGCTCTGCCGTGAACAACAAGCCCTTAACCGGAACGTGCGTCATAGACCGTGGCTGTTTGGGGTGTCATGTCGTTCGTTCAGAGACAAGACTCGGATGGGGGCAAGTCCAGAAAAAAACTAAAACTCTAAAAAAAACTTAGACCTGATTGGTGAAAAAGAAGTAGTGGAAAAAAGAAGGAAAGAAAATCGTCAGCAAAAAGTTGCATTCACTTGGCGGGGGGAAGGAAGCGTAAAGGCTGCTTGCTGCATGCAGCAAAGCGGAGAGCGGGCTTGGCTGGGGCATAACAGAGCAGAGCAGAGCGCCTCGCGCGGATAACGGCGGCGGTGGGAAAACCATGGGGGGGCCTTGCCTTGCCTTACCATGCCTTCCTTGTCTTGAAGGCTTTTGCGCGAGGCGGACGACGACGACGACGACGTCGACTGTGTGTCTTCCACATCGGATAACCACCACTTCCAAGGAAACTCTTTCTCCTTCTCCTTCTTCTTCCCCCCTCCGATTGCCTCCGGTTGCCTCCCTAGGTACCTGCCTACCTGCCTACCAAAGTATCTATATAAAAATAAGCACAGCATCTCTTGCGTGGAATGGCAGTTGCCGGTCGCTGCCCGGCTCGATCTTTGGCCAAGAAGGAAGGCACCCAATTGGTGAGGACGGGGGCCCACTTTCCGAAAGAAGACGGAAGGAAGAAAAAGGGAAGGAAGAAGAAGGGGGGGGGGGGGGGGAAAGGGTACATCCATCGTACATGAATGACATGACGTGCCAGGATTAAACAGCCTCCTCGCGACGCGACGTGGCTATTTCGGAACCGGCATCCCGGTCCAACACCACCCCGGGTGCACTTCATCCTGCTCACGATGCGAAGCAAGCAAGCACAGCACAGCACGATGGGGGACCTGTTCGGGAAGAGCTATACGTACGGATAACGCGGCCGAATGACTCTCGACAACGGGCATGACTGCTCTGTCCTCCTCCTCCGCCAGCACCCGCACTCTTTGCCAGACGCCCAAAACCGCAGCACCCCCCCCACACAGATAAGGCGGATGGGCGGTGGGGCCAGCCTTGTTGAATCAAGGCACACATATTGCCCATACATATATATATATATACATCACACATATAATTATACCACAGGCAGTATATTATATTATATACGCACATACACAAAAACACACGCACTCTGGTTACATATAAACATATATATAGATGCATGCATGCAAACACTAATGGCTGACGTCGGTATAGATTGACGCCGAATCGGGGAATCGTCACTTACTACGTACTGGTTAGGTACGGAAGAGTAGTGGTGTCACACAAGCACTGACCGTATGCCCATTCAATGGAACAAACATGCATTCATGGCGATCACGAGAGCCAGGGCTTGATTCCAGAGAAGCTTGTTTGTGTGAACGAAAAAAAAAAAAGTACTTGTTGGTATCATTGGTTTGATGTCTAACTAGGCAGCCCATGCGCCCCCCCGTCCCCCCAATCCAATGTCTTGCGGGGTTCGGATCGGCTGTACGCTATGAGAGCGCCGTGCCTTTTTTTTGATACATGCCAATCCATCGAGAGTCTGGCCCTGCTCTTGTCTGCTTTCGTCCTCCCACTGCCCTATCCATTACTCCATCCGTAAATACAACCAAGAGAAAATTCGTCACGTCATTAAACCCGAGCTCCCCGTTGACCATGAAATAAAAATAAAAAAAGACGGAACATGGTAAGGGGGTAAGAGCGGGAGAAAAAAGAGCGAAGTGGTAGTGCGTGTGTTGCAGTCATCGCTGCCCCATGACCGAGAGTCCGTGTGAGACGCCGTGATCCAGTTCCGGTCCCCGTTGATGCGCCATGCATGTAAAGCAAATCCCCAATCCGGATGCAAATGTGTGTTTCAAGCACAGAGTGCCGCCGCCGTGTGTTGGCCGTGTCTTTTGTTTTGTTTTTTTGTCTTGGTTTTGTTGTTGTTGTTGCTGTTGTTCCTCTCTTGTCTGGTCGGTGCGAGGCGACTAGCCCATTCTCATGCTCTTCCTCTTGTTGGCGAGCCCGTTGAGGATCCGACTCCTCGTGTTGCCCGCAGGCGAGCTGGGTGATACTACGCCAGGAGTGCATGGCGTTGGGGGCGGGTTCTGCGCGTTCTTCTTGGCCGCGCGCATAATGTCATGGTAGCTGACCGACGGCCAGGGGCTGTTGGGGCCCTTATCCGGCAACTCTTCCCTGACGTCCGAGTTGGCCGACGGTGGCCGTTGGTCCCGGGAAGGGTTGATGACGGGCACTTCTCGGAGCTGGGGACGACTGCGCTTCCGGACCATGCTCAGGGTCCTCTTGAAGAGCTGCGCGGTAGGGGTCCTGGGCCTCTCGGGCCGGTCGGCTTCCAGCTGGCGCTCATCCTCCCGCTCATCCCAGGGCTTGCTGGCGTAGGGGTCGACGCTCAGGAAGGCAGGCTTCTCCTTGGGCAACATGCTGGTGGTGATCATCATGCTGCTAGACCTGGGCGGGTGGTAGACGGGAGAGTATGAGGCACCGGTGGCAGGGGATGTCGACATCCTTCGCAGCGTGGGTTCTGTTGATGACGGGATGGCCAGTCGGCTCAGGGAGCGGGAACCGGAACCGACCGACTCGGGAGATGGTGATCTTCTCGTCGAGGGCAGGTCGACAATGGCAGGCTTTCCGGAATAGATTACCGAGACAACGCGTGCCGTTATCTCGTGGCTCTTGCGAACGGGCGAGTCGGCCGACTCGGCGCTCTCCGACTCGTAGTCGTAGTCGGAAAACTCATCGGCGGAAGAGGAGGCCTCCTCCTCGGAAGAGAGGTAGATGTCTTGGGGGGCAGACTGTGCAGGTTGGTTGGTAATGATCTTGAGGGCCATGGTGTCGAGTAGCCTCGAGGCCCTCAAGGAGCTCTTGGCGGGCAGAGCGGGTGCGCTCCGTTGTGAGGGCTGGTCGGCGTAGTAGTCGCCGTACATCTTTGCCGTGTCGTTCTCGTTGAAGGTATCGTCGTTGTATACGGGTGGGCGCGGGGCGTTGGGGAGCGAATCTCTATAAGAGGTCCTCTGGGATTGCTGGTGGGCAGTGGTGGTAGTGGTGACATTGTCCTGGTGCGCGTTGGAATGCTGCAGTTCCCTCGCGGGCATAGGCTGACCGGCCAGAGACATGGCGGGCGGCGACGGTATTCGCGATCTCCCTCGGGAAAATCTAAGACTGAACGGGCGGTTTCAGTCGCGTAGGGCAGTTGGTCTACAGCGAATGGTAGCAGCTGTTGGTGGGCGGTACGGTTGTATGTTGTGAGTGAGTGGGTGCGTGAGTGTCTGTGTAAGTGTGAGTGTCCAGACTTGTTTGTGGTTGACTGGGACAAAAACACAGAGTAATTCGGAGGGATGATGAAGAGAGAGAGCAAGAGCAAGAATACCTCGAGGTGTGCGAGATAGGAGGGCATGCAAGATATCTTAATGGAGGAGTCGGTCTGGGTCAGTCAGAAATGGGTCGGGGACAGGTTTAGGATATGTCGGTTCGGGAGAGGGTAGAACATGAAGGGACGGGGGGTACAGAATAGAATGGGAGGGGGCTCCATATGTGCAGATAGGTAACCGGGGTCATATCGTAGGGGGGGTGTGGGGTGTGTAGGGGGTGTAGGGGGTGGAGGTGTGAGTTTGGGAACGGGAGTGTGGGTGTGTGAGATGAGAGAGAGAGAGAGAGAGAGAGAGAGAGAGAGAGAGAGAGAGAGGACTAGGAGTAGGAAAAGAGACAGGGCAATGTGGAGATGACACGCCAACTGCTACGGCGAGGGAAGAGAGTAGTTATCCGTAGGTCCGGAGTAGGAATAGAGAGGGGGGGGAGAGAGAAGAGCAGAGCAGAGCAGAGCAGAGCAGAGCAGATGGGCAAAGTGGATAGACAGGTGAGGTAGGTACGAACACAGCACGACCTGTTTTTGTTCCTGCTCCTGCTGCTCCTGCTCCTGCTCTTACTCCTGGTCTTGCTCCTGCACTATAGTGTATTGTATGTATGCACCTGGTCCATGCCACTTTCCCCTAGTCTCGATCCTGGTCAGGTCCTCATCCTGAGAGGATCCACTTGGGTACGGGGACCCAGTGTTGGCCTTTTTCAATCGACACAGTACCAAGTACACTAGGCACACAATGGAGGCAGGGGCTGGGGCTCAGGTCCCCGCTAGTGTAGTGTAGTGTAGTGTAGTGCTGTCGCGCCTCACCTCACCTCACCTCAACTCCTCTTGTTCGCGCAAGATGAGATTGGTATTGTACATCGTGTCTACCTAGTAGGTAGATACGTACTCGTCGGTCCTCCGAGTTCTTTATCCCAGTCAGTCTTTCTCTCCGTCATCCCGTCTCTCTCTCTCTCTCTCTCTCTCTCTCTCTCTCTCTCTCTCTCTCTCTCTCTCTCTCTCTCTCTCCCCCTCCAGCTGGCCATCAATACTCTACTCCGTACCAAACGACGCAAACCCTTTTGTTTGGCTTTGAGTCTGTCTGTCTGTCTGTGACTCTCCACATCCTTTGCCTCTGCCGGTCTCGCCCCCAAGACCTTACTCTATCCGTTGTTGTCGGGATTCCGAGGGGCGCGCACAACAAAAAATAGAACACCAAGATCCTTACCCAAGGCGTCTGTCTGCTACCATAGATACCACACGATAGAGGCCTGGATGGCGCCCAAGAGGGCTCAGTCTTCCACTCCTGTCCTGCCCTGTCCAGTCCGTCCCAGTACCAAAGTACGCAGCGGTATCTAAACTACCGAGCGGCCTGGAACTGCAATTGGCAGAGGTTACCTAGGTAAGGAACACACCACCACCACCACCACCACCACCACCACACTCTTCATCGCGAAAACTACCTCTCGTCTAGGTAGGTACGAACACCTTACGAAGGAGTAGTAGTAGTAATAGTTGTAGCTATCTTGGGCGCACTACAGTACACACTACCCACACAAACCACGGCCCCACACTCGAATCCGGCGTCTACATACTATATGAATACTCACCTACTGCCAAGCACCCTGTAGTAAGTAGTATGTACCTACCTTGGGTAAGTACTATGGTATGGTACGTACCTGCCTAACATAGTAGGCCAGAGCCAAACCCTCGACCCTGCCATCTTATCCTATCAGCCTGCGATCCTCCCATCATCACCACCATCACCACCACCACCACCGCCGCCGCCGCCTCTCATATCTGCTGTTTCATCTAAAAGATACCAATTGACGACGCCCGTCTACCTACCTCGAATCAATGTCTCCCGACCCTACCTACCTAACCCATCACCTCCATGGATGATAGATGTATGGCCTTTTTAGCACACACACACACACACACTCTCTCTCTCTCTCTCTCTCTCTCTGCATGCTTGCTTGCCAACGGGCGCCAACCTTCCCAGACTGCCACGAGAGGAGAGGAGAGACGAAAGCGAACAGAGCAATGATTAACCAACCCATGGCTCGCTCCATTGTCGTTTGTTTGTCGGCAATTCGCTCACTTTAATCCGTGAGCCTTGTTCGCTTGCTTGTTTGCTTGTCGACGTTTCCCGCCAGCAGAAAGACCCCACGCACGTTGTCGCTCACAGGCGACGACCAAGGGGGGGTGGGTGGTTGGTCACTCCCACGGCCTCACCACCGGCAAACTCCACGCCACCAGACGAGACGAGACGAGGCGAGGCGAGGCGGTGGCAGGGATTGGCTTTTACTGTCCAAAAGGGACGACATCCTGTCGTGATTCGATGACCGAGGAAAAGCGCTGACCAAGCCCGCCGTCGTCAAGGAGAACCCAAGTGTACTACTATACGTCTCCGTCCATCATCACCACCACCACCACCACCATCACCTCCTCCCTGGGTGACTGGCAGGTGCGTGCTTCTCGTCCTGGGTATGGATGGAAAGATGGATGGCTGACCGATTGGGCTCGCCGCTCATTTGCCGCCATGGTGCTGCCGCCGCCTCCGCCGCCATCGCCAGCCGCCCTGTATCGGACCGCCAGAAACGGCCGTCGGAGCCTAATGCTGCTTCATCCTGTCTGATTTAGGGTGGGCGGCCCTTAGTCCCACCCGCATGAAAACCTGCATCGTGACTCTCATGCAACCCGTCGGGTGGTCCTCCTCCTCCTCCTCTTCCTCCTCCACCCACTAGAACCTAAAGGGAGGAAGAGAGTAAACGCAGTCCCAGCCTCAAGCAGCGACGTTTAAGGGAGAGAAACGAAATCCATTGTTTCGGGCTCATGGCGGAACATGGCTTGGCCCCCAGGCTGTCTGTCACCGAGCCACCCAGGAGAAGGCTGAAAAAAAGTAGCCCCTCCTGCTCTGGGCAGTCGGCAGTAAGCAGTTCTCAATGCGTCCGTCTTGAGTGTATGTGTGTATGTCTGCATGTCTGCATGTCTGCATGCACACCATCTGTGCCAGTGTGCCAGAAAAGAAAATAAAGGGAGAGAGAGAGAGGAACAAGCACTGCGAACTCGTGGTCCGAACAGACAGACGAGCGTGCCTGGTCCAACCGCCCACGCGGGGCCATGGTGGCCGGGCGGGCACACTGAGCGTCTATGTATGCAAGCAACTTCACCTGAAATGAAGGGGGATGAGAGAGAGACGACACCGGCTGCACGACCCTATGGGAGGCAATCGAGATGAGGGTTGCAAGCGCCATTTCGCAATGCGTCGCCGCTATTCCTCTCTTCTGGGAATGGCGCGCGCGAGCCAATATAATATAGAGCGGCAATTGCATGCATACATCCATAAACACATACACACATACATACATACATACATACATATGCCCAGCCCAGTTCAGCCAGTCGTCCCTCACGTGGCCCCTCAAACCGGCATGAAGCTGGGGGGGGGGGGTTGTTCATCGCGCGCCTTCAAGGCCGCCGCCGCCGCCGCCGCCGCCGTCGTGGCATGCTCAACCGAACGAATTTCCTGGCCGCAGATCTGGGTCCGCTCCCTCCCTCCCCCGGTACAGTACCGTACCGTATCGTACCGTGCCTGCTGTGCCGTGCAGCGACGGCGACATGCGAGCGCGAGAGAAGAGAGACACAGCCCATGTCCCCGTGTCTCAAAGGAGGACGACGACGAGCACGTCGACATGTCTATCAGTCAGTGGATAGGTGCGAGAGGCACGGAGCGAGCGTTGCATCGCCAAAGTGACACGGAGTCGGCTCGGCAGAGGCCCTGCGAAGACGCACGAATCACGTCGCCCAGACGAGGTGCTCTGCAGGGCCAGATCCCATCTTGTTTGCTCCGCCATATCTGCCAGATTTGGAGTTTTTTTAGTTTTTTTTTATAGTTTTTTTTTTCTTCTCCATCACTCACCCCTTGAACGAGTTAGTCCCAGACCGACATTTGAACCGTAGTCTCCCTCCCTCCATCCGGACGTACATGGCAAAACTCACTCTCACTCCCCCGTTCATTCAACCTCGGTTTCGTTGCATCCGCGGTCGGAGTCATTTCCAACCCGACTACGGAGTATAAGAGATGTGCCCGCGGCCGCAGCAGCAGCAGCAGATCAGCGGGCATGCAACGCCGCCTGGAAAGAAAAGAAAAAGAAAAAAACATGGCTCCTCGTAGACTGCAGGTCTCGCCCTTGCAGCGAACGGCACGCGATGGGAGGCATGTTTCTTGCTTGGCTCCCTGCAGCCGCCGTGTCCGTCCGAGAAACATCCTCAGACAGGCTCGAGGCACGTCAGCGAGTCCGAGGGGCCAGGACAGGACGAGACCCGCCGCCGTGTTTCCTCGCTTTCTGTCGCAGGCTTGACCAGTCACGGCCGCGAGGACGGGTGGGCACCCCCCCCTATTCCCTGCCGTTCGTTCATCCGATGTGGTGCGACAGCCAACTTCGAGACGGGGGGGGGGCAGCTACTCGCTGAGCGGTTTCCAAGAGTCTGCGAGCCATAAACTTCCAAGGCTTTGCTTGTTTGGTCCCGTCACTGGACGAGAGCTGTCGATTTTAAGCTGAGGACTGCGGAAGCCGAAGCACACACTTACACACTCTCACACACACACACAACTCCAAAGCCAGTAGTCCTCGACTTACTTGATACGTTTGGTATGTATGCAGGTAGGGACGAGACCACCTCATCAGCGTTTTTGCAGGGCCCTGGCCCAGACACTCCTGACGGGCTTGCGTGCTTCACTTCGCCATAGCAGAGCCCTGCCACCGCATGGCGATTCGTTTGGGGGGGGGGGGGGGGGGGGACGGCGGCGGGCACAGAGCATCCATCGCTGGTGACGTGACGGTTCCCGGACGACGATCGGAGAGCCGGGTGGCCCACGTCCGTACGACACTCCGTTCTCTGTCCGGAGAAGCGTTGCACAGTCAGTCGGTGTAAGGGGATGGATGGGGAGAGGGGCTGAGTCTACAAGACGGAATGGCGACGCTCATGTGTGTCTGCCGGCTGCATTGAAGAAAACTACAAAGACCTGCTTGCTACCCCGTGTGGTGATACGAAATGCGAGGCCCATCGCCGGTGCTTGGCGGCGGCAACGGGGCCAGACATGCATTCATTCATTCATTCATTCATCCCATCCATCCATCCAGACATTACGGAGTGGGTGATGGGCGCAGTACATACGAAAAAGAGGGTCAAAGCAGCCCGCCCATGTGCTGTCGGCCTCCTGTCCTAGTTCAGACCAGCCTGATACCGACAGACGGCAATTTGACATGGGAACGAATCCCAAGTCGGAGGGGAGGGGAGGGGAGGGGGTGTGTGCCTCGAAAGATGCGATGAAATCCAGCACCAAGTATGCATGTATGGATGGATGGATGTATGGATGGACAGATGTTTCTCGTTTCTCCCTCCCTTTCCTTCGCCCCGGGGGAGGGGAGGGGGGCTTCCAGCATTTCATCGGTCCGGACGGGGTCTCGTCTGTCGGTCTCTTCTCTTCTCTTCTCTTCTGAACGGACAATCACTAACGGGCCATTCCCGAGTTTCAGTTCAGTCCCCAGCAGACTCGCGGAAGGGTGGGGTGGGGGGTTTGCCCCTTGCTTCCGAGCCACGGTTTTCGTTTCCCTTCCGTTCCTTTCCAACGCCCTCCCAACGGTCGGTCGTCTCTCATCACGATGATACCCGTCAGAGGCTCGCCGGGCTGCACCCTCCCGCTTCTCTCCTCGTTCATTCCCCGTCTCCCTTACAGTGGGTAAGAATAGCCCAGCTCGCCTTTCCCTCTTCTAGCGCGACCGCCAGAGTTGGCTCCTCGGGTGGTCATGTCGCAGCCAAGATAAGCTACGCTCGGTAGCCCATCACACCCGCCGTCCTGATCTGCCATCCATCTCCACAGTCGCGCAGGGGGTTTTTTTTTCTTCTTTTTTTTTTTTCTGCTCGAGGGTCACGGAGCACCTTCTGCCGCCTGACGCGATTCGACGTTTGTCGACGGGCCACTCAGCGGTCTCGGTCTCTCCATCGCGGCAGCGCGGCGTCGAAAGAAAAATAATTCCAGCCACAGAAGAGAGGTGCCACCACGCCAAACGGCCATGCGAGACGATGCTAGCTAACCCACATGGAGCATGGTGCTGGTGCCGGTCCGAGAACGCAATGCGGCCCTCTTTTCTGCATTTTTTTTTCTTTTTCTTTTTTTTCCCTCTCTCGCTTTTGATAAAAAAATTAATTAAAACCCTCCACCTACCTACCCTTCCCTGGCCTCGCGATGGAATGGTGAGAGAAGGACGGAGATGATGGTCCGCCCTCAGTCTCTGAGTCCCCTCCCCCTGATGATGCCTTTTTCTCCCAAGGGAAACAGAAGAATGGCCTTATGTGAATTGTCTCACCTAGGTAGACATACAATCACGGCGGCCCGAGTACCAAATGTTTTCTTCTCCAATCAGTGCCGAACCGGCAGCGCTGTGCGGCGGAGGGAGAGACGATGATTGCGAGGTGTGGTGGTGGTGGTGGTGGTGCTCATGGGCGTACTTGTGTGGGCCGGGCTCACATGGTGCCACCGTTCACAACCCGATGATCGGCGCGGCCGCGTCTTGGATCCATGGTGCGCGTCCGACGACTCTCACTGTATTGTTGGGGAAAAGGGGGGGGGTGCCATGATCGGACACGTGCGGCCGTCGATGAAGCTGTCAATCCTTCGGCAGCCCGGCTGTGTCTGTCTGTCACCTCTTTCGAAACTCAGACCGCCGTGCTGGGCTTTGTGTGATCACCGCGGGATTTCGAACAAATGACACACGTCCCGCAACGCTTTACCCCCTGAGGCCGGGTGGGGAGGGGGGGGGGGTCGTAAACAGATTGTCGGGACGCGGCGCAACCCCAATCATGACTTGGGTCTTTCCCCTCCGGCGGTAACGGATGCCGCCTCTTCCAGGCCAGCCTTACGTCGCTGGCTTGTCTCATCTGTCTTGCCGCCGGCCGAAGCGTCCTGGCATCGGACGGGGGGAACAATGCGAGCGCCTGCGGGATGTAGCATCACAACTTGCGCGTCTGCTACGTGATGTACTGTTTCAAGGTGCGTCCGGGCTTGCCAGACAGAGGCTGTCGCTGACGGCAGCTGACAGGTCGCAGCATGACGCTGATCCGCGCAACGCCATCCTTGCCGATTTCTTGGGGGCTGCATGCGTGATCGCCAGAGTACTTACACGGCAGGTCACCGGGCAATTGTAGACTCAACGCCGACTCTGCTTCGGTGCCGGGGCGGGTGCGGGTGCGGGGCCGTACTACTCCGTCCGCGGGGGGGGTCGACTCCCCCGCCGACTTGAGATGACGCCAGTTCGATGTTCTGCGGCTGGGGAGTGGCGCTGCATCTGACGCGCAGAGGAAAACGAGATCAAAAGGCTACTCGAAACCCTGATCGATCGGTCCCCGCCAACGCCGTCTTCTCTTTTTGCATGCTGACATTGGACGAGCCATGTTGTGCTTGCTGGGGCCGAGGAGTGCCACAATCGGGGACATTTGGCGGTTCCGATGTTGGGGCGGCGCAGGGAGAGCGCACCACCCGGTAAAGCTATGTCCGCTTACGAATATTGGATGACGAGAGCAGGACGGACATGACGAGAGTTCTCACTCGCCTCCCCCGCCTACAACAGCTGTAGATAAATTGACGAGCGACTCGGTCAGCCGACAACGGGGGTGAGATGATGTTACCGAAAAGCCGTGTGTGGCAGGCGGTGTCACTCCCGGAGGCTGCCTCCCGGACAGTCCGTTTACCAACGTCCTCGGCTGGATGTGGCTCATAGCTTATACCCCTGTGTGTTCGGATGGCTGACCCCAACAAGGTTGGTGGTTTATGATGCTGACGAGCATGGCATGCGGTGCGTGCTGACAGGCAGACGGCGCCAATGCCAGCTCCTCGGGATCCTGCGTACATGGAGAGGAAGGAAGCGCAGCGTTTTCCTGCACTGTCTGGACATGTACCTCGTCGTCAGCAAAAGCTCCCGGGGACATACATGGCCCGATACGCGAGGGGCTATACTACGTCGTGTTCCTGGCGTGGTTCGAAACGTGCCGCATCATCGGCGCCGCCGTCTGTGCTTTCCAGGCCCGCCTACGCAATGTAGCAGCGGCAGCCGAAAGACTGGTGCCGGTATAGCATGGACGGCTGACGGTTCGACCTATCCGCGTCCGTTGCGACGGGTAGGGCGATCTCGTAGCATTGAGAGAGAAAAAGAGAGAGAGAGAGAGAGGCGCTCTGCCCGTCATCTGAAACGGAGCGAAACAGGTTGAACCGTATATAATCCCATGTCGCGGGGCCGGGGGGGTTGCATTCGTCTCGTTTGGTCCCGCACCACGCCGCCGCTGCGAACAAGTCCCGCGCGCATTCCATGTTGCGCAATGGCATGATGGAAGGCCCGAAACAGCGTCGACTCCGTTTCTCTGGGTATGAAACGGACGGCGACCTCTTTTTGAACCCAGTCTCTCCCTCCATCCCACCCATTACCGTGCGTGCGTGCGTAGGTACAGGTATGTCAGTACATGGTATGTAGGTACATATGATGCGGCAACGTTCGGGCCGAAGTGGCCCTGGTGGCCCGTCTCCGCCTCCGCCTCCGCATCGACCCGCGCGCCCCCCTTCCCCGCGTCCGTCTAGTCTAGTCTAGTGGTACCGGCAGTTCACGGCGTCCGGCTCGCCGTGTCGCAGCAGTCCCCACATAACAGACACCCCAAGATTACCTACCTTTCTGTGCCCAAGGTACTCACTCTGTAGGTGTGTATGTACATACGGTCTGTACCTACCTACCTACCTACCTACCCGCCTGTGTACGTAAGCACACGTACCGGTTTTACGTACCTACATATCTATAGTAGTAGCGCATAGTACCTACACCGCAGAAGGTACCGCCGGCACTCACTGCTGGTGGAAAACTCTATCTCGCGACGATGCACTGAGGGAAACTGCGAAATGACATCACTCACCCCTGCAACTACAGGTAAAACTAACTAAATACCTTCCTGTACAACAACCCCCACACACTCACTCACTCACTCTGCATCCAGCCAACCGCCAGCCACCAACTAAATGCCAACCACCAATCCCAATCCCAATCCATGGCCCGACGTCATCTCAACGCCCAAGTTGCTGGACGTCAGGCTTCATCGAGGTTGCTTTTCTGAACCCAAAGGCCCTCCCTGCCCCGTCGCCAGTTCCTTCCTGCTGCACTCGGAGACGTCCATGGCGAGAGAGAGAGAAAGAGAGAAACAAGACGGCAGACTTGACGTTTTGCCATGCTTTTGGCACGCGCGAGAGACTCCACCGACAGAGGAACAAGCCTCGCGACAGACAAAAAACAGGGTGTGCCTGCTCACCAAGTAGTACCAAGGTACAGTTCGCAAGGCGGTTGCTTCCTCGTGAGGACACTACCAAGTAGTACGATACATACGCCTTGTGTACGTACGTAGGCGCGAACTGCATCGTGACGTCGCTCATCTCGGCACTCCCCCCCCTCCTCCCTCCTCCATCACATCCCACCCTCGCTCGCATCGTCGCGACCGCCATCTGCCGTAGTGGGCTTTTCTGCCGGAACCAAGTTCTGGAAAGTTCGTGCACTACCTCCGAGCATCCTGGGGAGCCGGGTTTTTTTTTCGGTTTTGGGTTTTTTGCCCCCGAAGGATAAAATCATCATCTGCCAACTTCTCTCGGCGACCCAAAAGCTTACGAACTGCAGGGTCCGGCAGGGTTCGACAGGGTCAGACAGGGTCCGACAGGGGGGGTTGTTCAGCGACCTGACGACATAGACTCTTTGTCCTGCCCTTCTTTTCATTCTTGACGCCGACTCAGGTTGCGATTCGACGCAACTCTAATGCTCAAAAGGTTGGACATATTTGCGGCGCGAGACAACGTGTCTCTGGTGCCGGAGCGAATCCCCTGTTCCCTGCAGGAGCGGGGGAACGCATGCGGAAATGCCAAGATTTGATGTAAGCAGTCAGCCCGCAGAAAGGGCGGGCGACAGAGTCGTTGTCTGCAGGGCGTTATCGCGAGCAAAGCAGCATGTCAGTTGGAGGGGTCGGATGGTTTCGTTGCACAGGATGAGGTCACACAGTACACCATACATTGTCGCCATGTACCCTCTTTTCTTGGACACAACCCGCATCCAGACGGATCCGAGATGGGGCATCGCCGTTCGCCTATCGGAAGGCATGGATGGTACTGACGCAATATCGTGATCGCGAAGCGCTTGTCCCTGCTTGCTTCACAGGTACGGGATACCGAGCGTCCGCCGTGGCTTCTCGGTAGATACCGTCGCCGGCTGGAAGAGGGGGGGGGGGGGGGGGGGGGGGGGGGGGGGGTTCCATCTATCCTTGGTGCGTCCGAATGTGCAACACGTCTATCTGGGCCGTCAGATTCAATCGGATGCACGCCGTGTACCAGTGTTCTCGGGTGTGAGACGCCATGTCGCGGCCCGTTTCACGGCGGTGTCTTGTCGCAACGGATAACATTGGTCCTGTCAAAACATACAGTGGGAAGCAACGGGGAAAAGAAACATATATTGGGTCAACCATGTTGTTTCGGTTTTTTTTGGTTTTTTTGCTTGTTTATTTTCCCCTCCCGTGGATGTGACGTTTTCTGGAACCTCGCCTGTGAGCTGTCTCACCGTCTAACTCGAGGTCTCGGTCTCGCCTACACGAGAGACCAGGGGCGGAACTGGCGCGTCGGCCCCGAGGCTTGAGACAGCCCTGACACGGCGAGGATGACCTTGTTTGTTCGTCGATTGACCCCAACAGCATTGTTCGTTGTTGTTGTTGTTGCTGGTGGTGTTTTTTTCCCCCCCGCATTATCCGAGACATATGCTCCGTGGTTCTTCCCTTTGGTTCCGTGGAGCCTCGCAATCGCGGATAGCGTCTCTGCCTGGTTATTGTCCGTATGTCGTCCGTGCTGCTGGGAGGAGGGGGGCAGAGGAGGCAATATTATCCGTGTTTGTTGGCATCCGGAGAGTTCCAGTGACTCCCATGGATATGCAGATATCGAGTGAGTCCATAGGTCAAATGCAAGGTGTGTTTCTGCAAGTGTCTGCTTGAGCTCGGCTCTCAGTTAGTTGGCTCAGCCTCTCGGTCCGACTGGAGGTACACACTTCGCCCTGGACCACTTTGGGATTCAACCCGAAGTGGTAGTTCCAGGGGACTTGTGTCAAGTGCTCGTCTCCGAAGCAGCTAAACCGAACCTTGTGGTGAGGATTCTTGCTGAACGGGAATCCAAGTGGTAAATCTACCTGTTAACCGCAGGGTCGATTGATCGTATAAGCGCATTCTTACATTAAGTCTTTATAGAATAATATAATACCGGTACTAAATCATAAAGAAACGTACAAGTAGAAGTGTCAGGCTCAGAGCACTCAAGTGAAGTCGAAAGTCGTCTCCTCGGCAAGGGAGAGGACGATAGTAGCCAGTCTTGTGGTACCTACCTGGTTTTCATTCATGTCATCTTCCGGGATGCTGGTCGTATCTCCACAAGTTGTGTCGGTTTTGCCTTGCCGGCCTCTTCACGGGAAACATGGTCTTGCTTCTTGCTTTGGACATGCGCTTCTTGTACTCCCTGACCGGTTCACGTCCATGAGTACTGGCAAGCTTATGTGCTTCCCAGGCTTGTGTGCGGCCAGGCGCAAAACGAGATATGGCCACAAACCATCCGTAGTGAATAAACGCATGGGAACGATAGCCAGGGTGAAATATACTGGAATCGGATGGCATGAGATCATTTGCCAATAGATGGCAGAATCGTGAGCCACAGGCAACCGGAACGGTCCCTGGAAGCAAGAGAGGTGGTTACTATGCATACATGGTACAACCCGTAATCCGAAAAGACGGCATGAACTGTTGTGAGTAACTAGTCTTCAAGCCAGACCGAGGATCGTAAGCTGTGTAAGTAGCATATCCCACGTTTGGGGGGGGGGGGGGGGTTGCACCGGTTCAACAGTCCGAATAAACAGGGAACAATCTCCAAATGCGGCCATGGCTGCCTAACGACTTTCCACCCACGACTCTTGAGAAGTAACGGCAAATTTGTCGTTTACAGAGTACAAAGACTTTATGGAGGCGCCTGTCTCTTGAAAGATGAAGACAGCGGTGTCGTTGGACGGGCCGGACATGGCTGAGAAGAAGACATACTCCACGAAATCCAGGATGAGCGACAAAAAAAGATCATGAACAAATCCAAAGGGTTACCTGCGGCGTAAGTGCAAAGTGGAACCAAAACCTCTGCAGACTCGGCCTCTTGCTATTACTCGCCACCTTCGTCGGGGTCGCCTTTTCTTTTCCCTCGTCCTCACTCCAGCCACGACCGGCTCCCTGTCCGCGCCACAGCGGCCCTCTTTCAGATGCCCAACATACATCGACGCCGCTTTCCCGGACGACTGGAGGAGCAACGGCGGAGCAGAGGCCGTCGTTGACGGCATGCAGCGAGCGCGCGAGATCCTCGCCGGCTGCGACACCATCACGAGCCTCAAACTCCGCTTTGACGACACGGGATGCGAGGGGGCCGGCGAGCACAGCTTGCCCCTTGACTCGCACCCACGCACGCGCTATCCCTCCGAAATCAAGCAGCTTGGGCTGGTGGGATATGATTTCAACGCGTGGAGAGGCCCGCCCCGTCCTCGGTTCCCTCACAAGTACCCGGTCGGTTTCCTTCGTGATATCCGTGATTGGGTTCGGAAAGGAGATGCGGTCATGCGGTCGAAGGAGGAGGTGCTGCTGCTGCGGAAGACGCACCCGACGAACTTGGATCTGTGGCTCAAGTCAATGGACTTCTCGCACATCGAGACGTTTCTATATAGGCCCGGCCGCAGTTTCCGCGCACCAAACGGAACGGTTCTCGCTCCGCACATGTCGTCGCTCGAGTCCCTGACGGCGTACGGGGCCTGGGCAAAGGAATTCCCCGTCAAGAAAAACGCCCGAGGCAGCCTGAGAAACGTGTGGAGATACAGTCCGCTTGCGCAGCTAAACGACGCATTGTCGGATCACTGGTGCAAGTTCAACGCCTTTTACTGCCCAGGTCTGGACGAATGAAAGCATCGACGCAAGAGACGTCCCATTCGCCCCAATTCCGCTTCCCGGTTTCTCAATTCAACAGCATCCCACTTGCGATGGCCAGCGATGTAAACATGAAGCTCCACCTCGGGTCGCCCCAGAGGCAGATGCAGTTCTGCGCCAACGAGATAACAGCGGGCCGTGAACCCCAGCGCCGACTCAGAAACACAGGGCAAGAAGCACTTCATCGGATCACCATGGGTTTCGTGGTCATACCCAAGGTGCCGTGACTTGGCCACGAAGCCTCTGTACGTCGTCGGTCTATACAAGAAATATCAACTTGCCTAATCGAGTCGGGATTCTGACGACTTGATATAGTTCTTTCACCCGACATGCTTGGGAAATGCTCGATGCCAACTAAGGTGCATATAGGTGGGCAAACAAATTTAAAAACAAGAATCGCGAAGACCCGGACTTGTACGCCATCGTTGGTACAGGTCATCGAGTTGATGTACGGAGACGGCCAGAGGTACTCGGTGCCGGGCCGAAGGCGAGGTAGCTCCCATTTTATAGAAAAAACATATCGAGATCAACACTTGACATGTCATCATTTTATGTAGCATGACTCCATGCAGGGCTTACAGGGCAAAAAAAGAGGAAGTAGCCCCACCCCCATAACCTTTACCGGTGTTACCGATATCCTGACTCGTCATAGGGGTACAAGCATTGATCTGGAAATGATGCTAATAGGAACGATTGTTAAGCAGTTGAGGAGGTTGCCTTCTATATCCCAAGCCGCTTTTATTTTACCAGACATTATTCTCCTTATAATGTAGATGCTCGTTCTCTATCTGAGGCTGCACCTCGCCAAATTTGTTTTCCTGTAGCGTGTTCCGCCTAACTGCCACCATGCGGTTCCTTGGGCTTTTAGCGTCTCTTTTGGCTGCGTGGCATGTCAATGCCGACTTGGAGGAACGAGACCCGTCTGTTAATACATTCAAGTTCGACTCTGTCTTTTGGGTTGGTCAGGGAGATTGGAAATGCACCAGCGGGCAAGTCAAGCAACTGAACAAAGCAATCGACGAGGCTCGGGCTCTCACTCAGTCGGCAGTGGCCGCCTTGTCAGTACAAGGGTCCGAGGATTCGTTCGCCTTTCGTACTTGGTTCGGACAAAGTAAATACCTCAGAAAAGTGTCTATCTAATAGTTACCTATCTGATCACTGATACCGATTCGATAGGCAATGCTGTGCCTCAGACGAAGACGTCAATAATCAACAACCATTTCCAAGCGGCACAAAGGAATTTGCTTCGTCCGACTTTGCCGGCAGCACTCAGCCGGAAAGACTGGCAGTTCCCCAAGATACCGAAGCAAAAAGGGAACGGCGTCACTGAAAACTCTCTTGTCTACTCTTGCCCCCCTGTCGGGGATAAGTACTGCCAGAATCCGAAATCTCTCGCTGCGGCCCGAAGCCAATATCCGGGCACGGCGTGGCATGGTCCTACATTGATGATCCTGTGCCCGTCGTTCTTCGCAAGCAAAAGCACCATCGACTCCGTGACGCTGGATTGGAGAGTGTCGGGAAGAGTTAGGTCAACGGGGAACGCAGGCCTGACGCTTGTTCACGAGTTTCAACACATGACCAAGGTCACGGGACTAAGTGACGTCTGCTTTGACGTACCAGATCCCATGGCCGGAAGGTCAAAGGCCTGCTACAGTCCCGAATGGTACGTGGAGCACACGTGCGTTTTTCTCATAGCATGCAATACTAACGACTGCGCATAGTTGTATGGGAATCTCTGACAAGCTCAAGATTACAAACGCGGAGAACTACGCCCTATTCGCAGCATTCATCAAGGCATGGCCCGAAAAGGCAAGGCCCGCTCGTCTGTCATGACGACAGATACCTACGTTAAGATATACCCGAACTTAGCTTGGATGCCTTTTTGAACAGCACCGAGCTCTCTGCCATTCTTAAAAGTGTGGCCAAAATATTATTCGCCAAGGGCGTGTACGGTTAATGGGCCAAAATAGATAATGTTACTAAATAAGCATTAATTTAGGATAGATTTCCCTACCCGTGTGAATTGGGAAAATCTAATAGTATATACATTTACCTCTTGAGGTTATGTACCAGGTGAAAATCTGTAGTGATTGTTATAGATAGCAATCCGCTTAGTTACCAAGGTATCTAGGATTATGTTCTTCTAGATAAGCCTACCCCTGTCAGCTTATATATAGGAGAGCAGATGGGACCTCAAGTTTTCCAATGGGTATGGTCGCATGTGGTGGTTTAGGGAAGTCGTGGAGCTTATATCTTGAGAGCACGGGTTGCTTCGCCGGACCAACCGATATTGATGCCAGATTCAACAGAAGATTCTTGACCCGGCCCCCCTTTTTTCTTTTTCTTTCTTTTTCTTTCTTTTTCTTTCTTTTTCTTTTGGCAATACGATCTGCTTCTTAATCGCGCGCTTCGTTGTGTATTCGACTCGAAGAGTGCCGCGTCTACCAACTGTCTCAGACGCAAATGCCTTTCCAGATACGCTCATTGGCATACACATACAGGTGACGACGACCAACCACCAACCGTGAGAACGGAACACGGTATCCTGCAAGCCTAGACAGGTTCTCCCCTTCAATGTCCGATTTTCAACTATTGCCTTGTGGCTCAAGGGGTCGGCTCAATCTCCTTCTCTGTCTGCCGTCGAGGAGGCGGCTTCAGCTCACGGGAGAGAGAGAGCGCAGTTGAGTGGAAACGACCCGGCTGGTGCTCCACGGGGTCCCCCCCCCCAAAACTTGCTCAAGACTCCTTTGACGCGCAACGGGGAAACAACCCCCCTCGTGATCGACCTCACCGACGAACGACAAGCATCGAGGGGCAGCCTGCTGCTGTTCTTCCCGAGTCTCCTTCGTCTTTGTGCGTCAGAGCATCGTCAGCGCACACGCGGGCCGTCACAGGGAAGATATCTAAGCAAGGTTGAAGCAAATAGTCTTGTTTTGAACCTGACTCTGTAATCCGTTGAATGAAAAGAAGAAAATCTGTCGGGGTATAGTGTTGATACAAGCGTAGGCAGCATGAGCCATCCCAATTATCCCCATGTGCCCCTTCCCGGGAAAGACAAAGCCCGAAAATGAAAAGTTTGGGGCCGTCACGAATTCTTGTTGGCCTTTCCCCCCTCTTGGCCCCTCGGGGGTTTCCCCCCCTTGTTGTTGTTATTATGTTGTGGGTGCCTCTCCCTCCACCCATCATCTGGTTTTCTCGTCCCTTTCCAAGTCTCACATCGTTGATCACGTCCCTCGCTTATTTGTTCCGTTGTCTGTGACCCGGAAAACCCTCTAAGCGTCCCCCGTCCGCAGGATTCCTTGGTGAATTCCTCAATTACCGCCAAAGATCGGCCGACTTCTTTTCGTTGTTCGCTGTGCTGGGTCTGGGCCACAAGTCTTCATCACTCCCCCTGCTGCCGCCGGTGCTCTGGCTCGGTATGGCCATAAACATGCCTGCGCCGTTGCCCACCATGATACTCTTCCTCGCTGCTGCCGTGTTCCACCCAGAGCCCGCGACATCAGCGCCGAGGCCGTAGGAGCTGATGGGGCGGTCGCCGTGGAAGCTAATACTTCCGCGATGGTGGGATCCGCCGCCCTTGGGCAGCGTAGGCTGGAGCATCACCGACGACCAGTCCAATGCGTCGTTCGACTTGGTGTAGATCGTCAGGGGGTGTGACAGCGGGCCTGTGCCGGCGAAGGGGTTCGTAGAGCTGAAGCGCTGCGAGGCACGAGCGTTCGACGTCGCGGCAAAGGGACGGGGAATCGCCATGCCAGCACTGCTAGGCGGTGCGAGGCCGCCGCGTCCACCGCTGGGCATGCCCGACATGGGCCGGTGCGAAGTCATCGAGTGAGATGAGCTAGGCCGAGCGTTGGCACCGTACGAGAACGGTGCCGCGGGGCGAGGGAGACCTTCAAGCTCGTCTTGAAAGTACTCGTCCAGGACGTACACCGACCTTAGGTTGGGCATGCCGTTGCCCCTGAGCGATGCCGCCAGATATGTATAGTAACTAGCCGTCACACTGGAGTAGGGGCCCGCTGACTTGTGCGCGGTGATCTCGAAGCGCAGCGACTCCAGAGAGGCCGATGCGAGCCGACGCGTTCTTGGCCCGCTTTTGAAAGCTTCGCTTACCGAGGCCTCGATGGCGAGCGTCTGAAGGTTCGCAGCCGCAGAGAGAATATCGGCGAGAGTCGCGGGGTGAACGCCTGTCTTGAGGAGAGACAAGACGAGAAGATGGTTGCGGGTATCGGCGCGGCCCAGGTAGTCGACTAGACCGTTGGTGGTGACGGAGGGGGTGTTGCTGAGGATCAACTCCTCTAGAGGCGGGAAAGGAGGCAGCTCTTCGTTGCGGGCGAAAATGTCATCCGAGAAGGCTTGTGAGTCCATCACCTTCAAAGCGCGTAGCGTCTGCAGGCTGGCCAGCGCATGTCGCAGGACGACCGGGTCCATGTTGATCTTGATCAGTTCGAGGACCTCGAGGTTCTGCCATATTCCGCCGTGAGCGAGCTTAGACAAGCTGCCCTCGGCGCCAGCTTGGTAGGTCATCTTACGGAGATCTCGGCATCTAGCCTCGACCTCGAGCCTCAGCGTGGCATATCCGTGTTCGTCAGCGAAGAGACCTTCGGGCAGATCGACGTAGACGAGGTTCGGTAGCACGTGGATGATGCGGGCGAGATCGGCGGTGGCGGCTTCACGGAGCATATACGGCACTTTCAGGTAGCGAACTCGCGCACCGAAGCGCGTGGGGTCTTCGCGCAAAGTCCTGCACAGCAACTTCAGGCGAGCTGTGGGGGTGTCTTCAGGGTCGGCGTTACGCTTGAAGAATGTCTTGCGCTTGCGCTGCTCCGACAGGTAGATCTCGCGAGGGCAGTAGTGGACGGCGTCGATGCGGATGCTGTGGTACCTAGAGAAGAGCAAAGTCAGCGCAATCCAACGTAACGTAAGGGGAGGGGGGGATCAAAGGTGGCGTACAGCAGGGTGTTTGCCACCTTATTCCATTTCCAGCAAACGCGCGCGCAATGGGCCAGATCTCTCAGGTCGCATAGCATGCAAGCGTCGAAGATGGCGCTCGTCTCGCACGTCTCGTACGTCTCATCTTGTGTGTGCGGGCAGACGAAGGAGAAGATGCGCGGGAGAAGGTTTTTTGGCAGACTCTGCAAGAGGGCGGCAGAGGCTCGGGTCGGGATGTGGGTGCCGGGCGGCGAGACAATGTTGCGGTAGTTCTGCTGGACCTGGGTCGAGTACTTGGACAATTGCTGCTCGGTGAAGTCGTGAGATTTTTGCTGCTGATGGCCCAGCTGCTGCTGCTGGTGCTGCTTCTTCTTGTCCTTATCTTTGCGGAAAAACCTCATCTTCTGTAGAGGCCCAACGGCGAGCTTCATGTCCTAGGGGAGGCGCAGAAGAGGAGGATGAGGAGGAGGAGGAGGGGGAGTAGGGCAATCGGCTTGCCAAGGGTGTGGTATCAGGGGAGGGGGAGGGACGGTTTGTTAAATCAACGGGTCCCGGTGTAGCATCGGCCGGTCGGCGCCGTCGTTTGGATGGGTTGGGGGCGGGAGGGAGGCTTTCTGCAGGTCCAACGCCACGGCCAACCAAATTTTGACGGTGTGAGAGCGGAGTAATTTTGCTGGCCGTGGTCAGCCCGTCGCGCTGTTCTTCTAGCTGAACGAGGGGTCCGGGGTGATCTCATTATGTAGGTAGTAAGTATATGGATAGTGGCACATGTCTGTAGCTCTTTCTACTTTGGGACGCAGTGCGTGCCAACGGGTTGCTGCTGTCTGGGATGGCCCGGCAAGGCACAGATAGATATTCCCCAGGACGCAATTTCTTTATCTACCTCGACTTCAGATGAATCAACCACTTTCAGAGCAACAAGACACCCAAGTTGACGACATCGGCCGTGCGAGCTGTTATCCATCCCTCCCCCCCTTTGTTGGTGTCCACGACACCTACTAAGTCTTTGCCGAACAAAGAGGTTACGACGAGCGGCCACAAAGACAAAGAAAGACACGGGAGGGTCACCGCGTACATAGTGTAATAATCCACTGGACAGGAGGAATCGCGCTGGGGGTTTGGTGGCTCCTTAGCACGTCTCAATGTCCCTCCCCATTTAGCGTGCTCTCCACCTCGACGCGCCCATCCATCCACGTATCCAAGGGACCCCTGAATGTGCTGACCGTCAGTGTGGGGGAAGGACTCTATCCCGCTCCCGATTCGCCCTTTGCTGCCGTGACGGCATGTCAGGGGGGGTCCGCACCCCCTCCCCTGATCTTCCGACGAGCAACGAGCACCCATCGATTTACATATCATCATCTTCATCCTCGGCGGCCAAGCCGATCCCCTCCTGCTTTTCGAAACGAAACATCCCCCCCTGCCGCCGGTGGTACCGAGGAGGAGGAAAAAAAAAAAACTCTAAAAAAAAGAATAAAACTCAAGTCTCCATGTCCCAAAGCTGATGCACCACCATATGAAATCTTTGACAGAGGAATAACCGGAAACCAATCTAATGCTCACTCAAGTATGCTAGGTACTCTGCTCGTACATGTCCATGTTCACCTCCATGTTCACCCATGCAGTCTCACCCTCGTCGTTGGTTCTTGTTGGCCTTACTCAATCTCTCCGTAACCCATTACATCCATCCATATCCCTATATAAAATTGTGAATCGCGACTAGTCCGTGACCGAAGACAACACGGTAGTCCAGGAGCAATAGCCTGCGAGTATCCGATAGCATGTCGTGCATGTTCCACCGTCTGCTGTCGCTTGTCTTTGAAGGCACCCTTGGGGACAACGGTTTGCGCATCGTGTGCTCCGGGCAGCATGCTATCGCTCTTAGTTGCCGTTCAGCTGTACTCCGTCCAGAGGGCTAGCCGGGCCCGAGGGGCGCTTGGAGCGGAGAGTAAGCGGGAAGGGGTATTCGTCAGGGTCTTCCTCCTCACTGCAAACGCGCGTTAGCTTTGTTATACCGCTAAAAAATGACTTCTTCCACTCACGGCAACTTCCAAGCGACGTAGTCCTCCGTGTTCAGCCCTTCTCTCCCTTCTTGCAAGCTGGCAAAGTCGCCGGGGGTCATCATGCCAGTGCGGTCGCGCGGAGACCCGGGCACGGAGAAAGGTCGCGAGATCTTCTGCTCCACGCCAGGGATGAAGTCCTCCTCCTCCTCGTCGCCGCTGAAGGAGCCCGGGTAGGCCCGTCTCAGCGCCAGCTGGCGAGCCTTGACGTACTCCATGCCCATCCTCTTCCAGTCCAGCAGGTCGCTCAGGCGCTCTGTGCGGTTGCGCTGGTTAATGCGTTGACGACGGCTCTTTTGGCAAAAGTCAAACATGTGCGTCGTAAGCTGGTTGACCGAGTCGTCGACCCCTTTAGTCCTGCGGTCGACAATGTAGATACCGTAGTCGCTCGAATTCTCAATCAGCTCCTCCATGTAACATCCGAAGCCGGACAGGTTGGTTGTGATGCTAGGGACACCCATGACGGTGCACTCGGCAGGGGTGTATCCCCATGGCTCGTAATACGACGCGAAAATGCCCATATGCGTACCGCGCACGAACTCGTCATAGTCCAGAGGCAAGACCGGGTTGGCCGAGTTCAGGAACTCTGGGTGGAAGACGATCTTGACGCGGTCTGAGGGGTGGTTGAAGAGCTGGACGCGCCTGATCTGATTGAGGACAGGGTCCTCGCTATCGTTGAGCATGTTGTGGGTAACAATGGGGGGGAGGCCGTGGCGCTTCATCGCGAACAGCCGCCTCCGGATGAGGACGCGATCCTGGGCGCTGATGAGCTCCTTGTCATCAGGCATCGGGTCGCCATCGTGCCACTTGAGCGAGCGCTCAAAGATGCGACGTCCAATGCCCTTCTCTATGACGTCGACGGTGTCCCGCAGCGACTTGATGACGGCCTGGCCCTTGAGAGCTTCAACTGTCAGCGACGTGGTCTGGGCCGGCATGATGACGAAGGCGACGACGGTGATCTTGCTGCCGGCAGACTTAAGGCGATGGTTCAATCGGGCCAGAGACTCGATAAACATGTCAACGCCCTTATTCCTGAACTCATAGCGGCCGGCGGTGAAGAAGTAGAGCGTGTTCTCGGGGTCAAAGTCGTAATGGCCGTAGAAGTGCCCGCGCACGAAATCGTGGATCTTTTCCTTGGCCTGCTGGTGCAGGTTCTGGAACTCGTGCATCGCAGAAAACTTGGTCACGTTCAACCCGTTGGGAAGCACACCGTCTGGCTTGCGCTTGAGCAGATGCTCGCTCTCGTAGGCGGTAATGTGTGAAACAGTCGTGAAGACGTCGCAAGAGTGGGCGGCAGCGCGCTCGATGCAGTAGCGGTGGTAGATGCCACGCTTTCCGGCCTCGGCATCAACGTCGAACCACTGCAGGTTATTGTAGAAGTCGACAGAGCCTGCGCAGAGGTATCTTCCCAACAGGGTTGCGTGGGTGGTGAAAATGGTCGTCACATCGATCCGACGCTTTTTGGTGAGGGGAAGGGCGACGCCGGCAAGCCATTCGTGGAAATGCGCAATTACGGCCCTCTTCTTCTCGTGACAGACAAACTGCAAAAGGTCAGCCTGGTTGCCAAATTCAGTCACATTCTTCATCTTCTTCTTCTTACTTCTCCCAAGAACCACGCGACGACGTATCCAAAAATGACGGCCTCGTTTGTCTCGTCATCGTTGGGCGGCGAGGGGATGCTAGCGACGTTCCACAAATCGGCCTTCCACTCATCCATGTAGTGGTAAGCTGTCTTGGTGTCGAAGAGCAAGACTCTTGGGGCACCGTCGATGAGCCATCGGCCGTAGAGAATACCAATGCCACGGTCTCTCATGGACTGAATCGTAGCAGCAAGCTCGGGATTCGTGGGCTCCAACTCCTCGACCTCGACCGCCGCCTGTGTATGGTTAGTAAAAAGAAAAAAGTGTCAAAGCCGCACTGAGTAGTCCCAGTCTTACCGAATTGTGGTTCAGGGGGCCGATGAGGGTGTAGCGGTCGCCATATTCGGCCGTCGTCACAGGCGCCTTTGACTTGAGGACCGAGTAAATACCACCAACTGCACAGAACGGATCAGCCCACTGCGGAGATGACAATCAAGGGGGGGAGGGGGGGTGACAGGGGATGTTGTTACCTCGATGGGCAACCTCGGTTGCGATCTCGAACAGCAAGTGATTCTTCACATCGCGGGCAGGACGGTCGGTGTTGTCCCGCTGGCCCTGTGGGAAGTCGGACATGGTGGGAAATGGGAGTCTGAGGATGCTGTATCGCGGCGATGTCAGTTGCTGGGGAAGAAGGGCAGCGCGAGTTCCCCTATCAGGCCGGCGGATTAAGGGCAGAAAAGGAAAGCAGGAAGGAAGCAAGCAAGCAAGCAAGCAAGCAAGCAAGCGTGCGCCAGGGAGTCAGAGACTCAATTGAAGCTGGGATGACGCAGATGTGCTGTTAACAGGTCGGCGGGCACTCACCGGTAACCAAGGTGACGGGGATGGGGGGAAATATGAGGGACGTCGCAGCTTGTAGAAGCCCTCAGAGATGGTTTGCGGACGGATGAGGCTTTGGTTTAAAAACAATAGAAGCGTGGGAGGTCGGTCTTGGGCAAGACAGACGGGAACGACGACAACAAAAAGGAAGACAAGAGAAGGGAGCTCTCGAGCGAGGAGAAGGTTGTTTGCGGGGAAGGTAGGTAAGTTTTAGCTACACCGGTCAGGACAGGTCACGTCAGGTCAGGTCTGGTGGTGTCTGGGAGGCGAGCGGCGAGAGCGCGCGCGCGCGGGCAAAGAAAATGTATGGCCTCACCCCGTCCCGCCCAGGATTCTTGTTCGCGCTAGCAAGAAAGGAAAGGAAAGCTACAATACAACATACACAGCTTAGCTACCTCTCGGTACCTTGCTTCGCCTTGCTTGAGCTCGGGCACCTTTGACGCCACCACGCTCAATCGCCTGTGTAAAAGAGAGACGGAGAGAAGTGGGTGGCCGGGCAAGGTACCTCCCTCCCAACTCCTAGACAACCTAAAGCTCTGGAGGAGACACATTGGAGAAAGTGCGGGTGAGGAGCCCAGCGGATATTACAGGGCCCCTGGACTTGTCCGAAGCTAGTGTACCACTACGCTCGTGGGGAATCCACACTGCGGCTTGGGGCATTTTTCAGTCGTGCAATACCGGGATGGTACAAGTCCAGACCGCGAGAAGTCTCAACAAATTCTTTTCTCATACACTAGACTAGGTATTTCGCCCTCTGGGTATTCTTGTTTTCCGCGCTGTCCCCTCCCCGAGCATTGGTTTTCCTCTCTTTTCTCACCCACCACCATCTCTGCTCTTTTTCGTACGGACTCGCCGCCCGCTTGGCTGCCTTTCCCTCCGAATGCTACTCTTCCTGCATCCTAAGAAACCCGAATTTGAACGCGCATTATTCCGTTGCGACTACTAGTCTAGTGGACGAGAGGTCTAGACATTTTCCATCCCGGTCTCGCCCAAACCCTGCAGTGTCCAGAAACAGCATTGTGCAGAAGCCCGAGGGGCAAGTATCAGTTTCTGCCTCCTGTATCGGAATTGCGACCTTGATCGAAAATAGGAAGAGCGCAAACAGAGGTGGGTAGCTATCTAGGTGGATAGGTATGGTATGGTACCTTTGCCTGGGGGTAGGGGTGGTTGGTTACCTTCCTAGTTTACCTACCTTAGAAATGGTGGCCAAGGAGCGCTAGCCCTCATGCAATTTTGATAGAAGTGGGGGTCCTCTTGGGAGCTTTTTCCGAACCATCTTAGTCAGAATGACGACAATCTTTGCGGGGTTGATACACACTCCCCGGACTCTCAGATTCTGCCACGCTGCTACCGTTTGGCGCCTCTCCTCACACAAAAACAAAGCAAAAAGGGCGGAAAAAGAAACGCTTGTCCCCGCAGCCACCCAGTCAGTACAGGCAATTCAAATTAGTCTGAGCTGCAGACGCCTCTATTCTACTTACCTACCTACCCACCCACGCTACCTTGCATTGACTCTTGAGTGTATTCGACAGCTCTTTTGAAGCGGCCCTTCCTGTAATGCTCACTGGACGTGAAAATTAATCTGCCCCGTCTTGATTTGATGTGTCTCAAATACATGGTGAAGGGAACAATCCTTCGTCTTGCAAACACGCCATACTTTCCCGCGGGATTTCTACTTTGGTCCAAGCATTGCATTGCCCTCCGAGACAGATGCATTCAACGACAGACAGCAACCGCCATGGCGAGGCTTTCGCAAGTTCGCTTCCAAGCCTCGCTCTGCAAGCCCAAACATCATAGAAGTGTGTCTACGAATGCATCCGGGTGCACGTGTCAGCCGATGATCTATTCATCACTGAGCATGCTGGCCTTCCCAGACACCTGTTGTCTGGACACCAGTCAGTGACATTACAATCCATCTACTGGACCAGAGCCGTCGCTATGGTGCTACCTAGCCCAGCGAGTTTGACGTTGATGTCAAACAAGTCTCTGAGAGCATCAGACGAGGTCAGCAGAACAAACACCCCTGGGCCTCAACTTACCTGGATGTTCGGACGCAACAACAAGAGAAAAATCGACCCCGATGGACCGTCTCCGCATCTCCCCCCTCCACTCTCGTCGCTCTCCATAGCTTCCCCGGTCTCAGTTTCTGGGGTTCGCCTGTCGGTCCGATTTCTCACATGGTGGTTTCCGCTACTGCGCCAGCCAGGCACCATGGCAAAATCCAGAAGATCTTGAGCCTGTATCCGCAGCGAGCCTGTACAGACCCTCGCCCAATGAACATGAACGGTCTACTGCAGACCATACCCACCCAGCCTGTCAGGTCTCCACCAAGCGTGACAAAGCGTCACGCTGGTGTCACGTCACTTTGAAGGATGAAAAGCCTTCCTCACAGGCAACCCCTCGCTGACCATCGTCTTTGGGCTTCGTATTTGTCTCACCAGGCCATGTCATGTTCTCCGGCTCAAAGTCTCCCCTCTGTTCGACCACCGTTGGTGTGACAACAAATAGTAAAAACCAACCTTCACTTACCCTCATTTTGGGCAAACCCGAATCATTTCCCGATTCGGCCTCTATGAAGCGGGAGAGCTGATTGACTACCGAAGGCACAGTTTGGTCACTTCGGCATTCCTGGTTGTCATCGGCAACGCTCCAGGGCCTCAGTTACCATAATCCCCCATGGTTTTTTTATGGCCCCCGCTGCTAAAACTCACCCGGCATTCCGTGGCCACCGTTAAGCCGCAGGCAGGAGATGAGTAGGCGGCTGGAATTTCAAGCCGAATTTTGCTGCCCAACCTAGAACCGAAAACCCTTCCAGGTTGGTCTAGGCTATCTGGGCTGTCCTGGTAGGTAGGTAGGTAGTCGGCCAGTATAGCAAATTCTAGAACTTTACCCGCGGAAAGAGTTGGAGGCAAGACGTCTCGCCTACAAACATTCCGGCCATGCCTTGTTGCTGTTGACTGGGCATGGAGGACGCGCAGCGGCTGGCAAGCAGCCTTAGGGTGAAGGTGAACTTTATGATACCCCCAATCTAACTTTTCATTGAGCATGTGGCAGGTGATGTAGGTGTCAATTGACCAAATAGCGAAACAACATGATCCTGCGAATTACATGCCAAGTGAAGGCAACTTCTGGCGGCCGAGTTTCGCCAGCCCAGCCTTTAGTTCACTGCGCGATGCATTCATCCCACAGGACAGGCCTACCCGATTCCAGTCAAAGCCGAAGATCAGCCGTCACGTGACCATCCACTCTCTTTTCGGTCAAGGTTTTCCCTTTTGACCCACGACGGTCTATCAACCACACGCAACCTGAATCACCAACAACTAACCGAACCTCAACAATATTGCAACGGCGCGCGACCGTGCAAATCGGGCTACTGGAGCATGCGAAAAAAAAAATTGAGTTGAATCCATACGCGGCGGCCGTTCAGGCAAAGGAAGGAATACGCACCACCGGTTGCTCGGGGATTGCATGTGCGGAAGCAGCAGTGTCTGTTGCTCGCAAAGGGCGTTCTCTCGCTGCAGCAGATGGACAGAATGGATGAGGCGGGCTTCAGCTATCTGTGAAGAAGGCGAGCTTTAGCTGCGTTGCTGCCGCCTTCCGGCTCCCTGCGCGAAGCCACGTTGCCAACGATGATGGAGGTTCGCTGCCGCCCATAGCAAACGATCATCCGAAACGATACCGATGTTCAATCATCGACGACATGCTACACCGTACCTATACCAGATGCTTTCCGACTGCACAACCAAGCCAAGGGATGATTGAGAATACCACACCGGCGGAACATGCTGATGAATCGAACCTTACCGATATTTATGGTGCTGGAGGGTTTTTGCCTGCTCTGCTCAAAGAGTTCCCGGAGAAAGGCTTTCACGAAGTATCTACGCCGATATCATGACTGGCCGCAGTGCTCCTTGTGGATCAAGTGCGCTCGCTGTGACGAAGACGCCACTCGAGGTACATGGCCAAAACCATCAGCATGGCCATTTACATGCGGAATCTCCGTTTTCCCGGCTTGGGTCGTTGGTTGTTACCGAGTCCTCAACCTCTCACTCGCTACCGCCATTGAGCTTTTGGTGTACTGCTGCTGTTGACCCTTTCAGCCTGTCTGTATTTCTGGGCATATGACTGCACAGCCTGAGCCCAGATACCCAAGACTTGGGATTCTTCGACATTATTCGTCAAGCGTGGTTTTGGTCGACATCGAGATGGAATTAGCGGTTGCCGGCACGTAAATCGTACATAGTGACCTTGTTGCACTGGTCTTATGCCCTGATGCATGAGCAATGGCAGAGAGAGAAGGACAGATAGTTTGCCAGGCTGTCGCAGCCTAATGCTGCGACCCCTAGCTTGGAAAGGATCTGACTTCAGATTGGCTGGGGTTCGGCTACAGCAGAGCGGCCGACCTCCGGGAAAGAGGCAGAGGAAAACGTGTTGGTACGGTTCTGCAAGTGCACCACTTTGCCAGGGGAAGGGGGCCTCAATCTGATCTCTCGGCCCAGCTGAATCGGCGTTTTTGGTGGTTTGGCATGCCGCACCGACCAACTATGTACAGCACGCCTGCCACTGATTCCGCGGAAACTCACGGCAGCTCAACGGAACTGTTCGTTCTTTGGCCTGCTCTGTCCTCAAGAGCAAGCCTTTGCACCGGCAGCTTCCCCGGATACCTATTTCGTTCTCCGTCCTCGCGGACTGTTTTTTGCGTGGGTCGCCCGGTACCACTTTCGACGCCTCGACAACTGCATATCACGCTTACCGCCTATGCTGAATCGTCGCGTTATCGGCAAAACCTCGGCTGGCAACGTGCTTGCACCTAAAAACTCAAATCGAATCGGCTGTAGCGATGGAGTCCTACCATTTCAACCGCCCTCGACATGTCGCCATGAGAGACGACCGCAGACCAGGCGATGAGCGCAGAGACCGAGGCAGAGCTGGTCGAGAAGTGACACGCTCACGCAGATCTCCGTCGCCTCCCCACCGCCGACCTCGGGAAGCCGACAGACTGCTAGATAGCAAACCGCGCGACCCTCTCCCCGATAAGTCACAGCCTTCTGGCCGAACCCACCACAGACCACGCGACCGTAGCAGAGACCGGGCCCGCCGATTATCGCCGTCGCCTGCCCGTCGCGAAAAGTACAAGGAAACCTATCGAGATCGATCTCGTGGCAGGGGCGCTGGCGACTCGCGGCACGACTCTCGAGCCAAGCACCAGCGAGGCCACAGTAGGGGACCGACTCGAGGCGACGGCCCTGCATCACCATCTTCGAAACGAGCGAAAAGCCGAAGTCCCGATAGGGGTGGCGCTGACGGGAAGAAGGACAGACGGGACGCCAGCCCGCGTCGTGACCACAAAGATTCAGCACCCTCTGGGGACACCGGACGAAGCTCTCGAGGTTCCCCTCACCCGTCCCGGATATCACCCACTCCCGATCGCCGCGATTATCGCTCGAGACCCAAAGAAAGGACTCGTCGAAGTCACCGAAGCAGGTCTCGCTCGCCTGACAGAGACAGGAGACGAGACCGTCGTGACTATTCCCCTACTCACCGTCGCGAGCAATCCCCTGGCCGAAGGCGAGGTCGGTCTCCTCTTCCTCATCGACAGAAATCCCCCATTAGAAAGTCCTCAACATCCATTAGAGGTGATCGTCGTCTGGCATCGCCGCGTCGCAGCTCTAGGGACCGGCCGCGTCAAAAACCGCCTCGATCCCGTGCCTCTTCCCGGTCCCTTAGTAGGGGATCAGGGAAACGGGTTCCACAGGACGACGAATCCCGAGCCCCTTCCAAGTCACAACCTTCATCCGGCGCCAATAGCGTCGAGGTCGGCATGAGCGGCAGGGGAAATCAGCGAGGCAGCTTTGCCTCTCAGATACCACCTGGATTTTCTCACAGTCAGCAGTACAACGACCCTCGACAGTTCTCTCAATCCCCGCAACCGACTCCAAACTCGTACAACGCGTCCCCGAACCAGTCGCCGTACGGTGCTGGTCGGGGAAATTGGGGTTCCCAGCAATTCTCCCCAACACAGTACGTCGCTCATCGTTCCATAATTTCATTATCAAACACTTGCTAACCATCATCAAGCCAATACCCCCCTCAGTACCCACAACCTAATTACGGTCCTCCAACGGGTCCGTCAGGTGCCTACACACCAAACGCCTCATACTCACCACCGCCATCTGCCCCCACTGGCCCAATGCAACAATATCCTCAAGGGAGCTTTCGCGGCAACTACCGCGGTGGGCCTGCGTTCCGAGGAAACCAGTTTGGCCAAGGCCGAGGTGCCTACAGAGGGAACAGCTTCAAGAGCACTGCCCAGTGGACTTCCAACACTTCCAATGCCGGCTCGCGACATCCGGAGGATGTGAAGTCTCAACAATCGACCACCCCCGCTCAGAGCAACAAATCAGACGTTGACGATAATGTAGACGTTGGCGAGAACCCTTTCCGTCCGTCCAAGGACCTACAAGTTGAGGACACAACACCCTCCGACAAGGCCAGTGAGA
The DNA here is from genome assembly GCA_030867225.1 of Colletotrichum caudatum. NCBI lineage: Eukaryota > Fungi > Ascomycota > Sordariomycetes > Glomerellales > Glomerellaceae > Colletotrichum > Colletotrichum caudatum. Next base: position 84,018 of record MU846013.1, on the reverse strand, counting down.
GCAATGCTCCGCATCCAAACAGGGTTCCTCCGTCCGGCCCTGCTGCTCAGTCAGCATCGTCGTCGTCGAAGTTCAGCTTTGCGTTTAAGGCATCTGCAAAGCCCACTCCGACGGCGCCTAAGCCTGAGATCTCGCAAAAATTCAACGCCGCCCCTGCGAAGCGAGACGTCTCCCAACAGCGTGACTCCAAGGATGGGGATCGTGACCGGGAACGGGAACGGGAACGGGAGCGGGAGCGGGAACGGGAACGGGAGCGGGAGCGGGAACGGGAGCGGGAGCGGGAGCGGGAGAGGAACCGTGAACGTGATCGCGACCGCGACCGTGACAGGGAGCGAGAGAGAGCAAGGATCAAGGCTCGAGAGAGGGACAGAGAAGTTGACAGAGACATTCCTCGGGGTGCTCCCACCGAGCCCGCTTCCGCTAGAGCGCGTCAGGAGCCGCGGCAACCCCCTCCAGGCCCGCGGCAGCCGCCTGCTCCCAGAACGCGAAAGATCAAGAAGATCATGAAGCGGTTAAAGCCAGGACCCAAGCTGCCCGCCGACCTGATCAAGTCAGAATCGGTATACTTTCGCAAACCTGGCAATGAGTCTGTTGTTGGCTCCGGCACCTATGGCAAGGTTTTCAAGGCCTTGCACGTTTACACGAAGGGGCTGGTAGCTTTGAAGCGCATCCGCATGGAAGGCGAAAGGGATGGATTTCCCGTTACGGCGGTTCGAGAGATCAAGTTGCTTCAGTCGCTTCGACATACCAACATTGTCCAGCTCCAAGAGGTCATGGTCGAGAGGAACGACTGCTTCATGGTTTTCGAATACTTGTCTCACGACCTGACAGGTATTCTGAACCATCCGTCATTCACTTTGGATGCGGCCCAGAGGAAACACATGGCAATGCAGCTCTTCGACGGTCTCGACTACCTGCACAAGAGAGGTGTTCTCCACCGAGACATCAAAGCCGCCAACATCCTGGTCAGCAGCGATGGTATTCTCAAGTTGGCGGATTTCGGCCTGGCACGCTTCTATGCCAAGAGGCATCAGCTGGATTACACCAACAGAGTCATCACAATCTGGTATCGTTCGCCTGAGCTGCTGCTTGGCGAGACCCAATACGGACCTGCCTGCGATGTCTGGAGTGCTGCATGCGTCATGGTTGAGATATTCACCCGCCACGCCATCTTTCCAGGTGATGGGAGCGAGATCAACCAACTGGATAAGATCTATGCTGTGATGGGAACCCCGAACAAGGCGGAATGGCCGGGGCTCGTCGACATGCCGTGGTTCGAGCTGTTGCGTCCTGGTTACCGACGTGCAAGCACCTTTGCCTCCAAATACCAGGACAAGATCCCTGCTGCTGCTTACAGACTCTTGGCCGCCATGTTCCGCTACGACCCTGCAAAGAGGCCATCGGCTGCTGAGGTTCTAGCGGATGACTACTTCACCACCGAGAACCCTCCCCCGCGACAGGCTGTAGAGTGAGTCGTCTCTTCCGAAAACACTTTCATGTGAACGTTGGCTAACTGATTGCATAGGCTTGCCGACTTGGATGGCGATTGGCACGAGTTCGAGTCCAAGGCGCTACGACGCGAGAACGAGCGCAAGGAGAAAGAAGCGCGGCGCGCAGCCGCGTCGGCCAAAGACAGCAGGTCCAGAGACCGCAAGAGAGAACCCGAAGCTCACGATGACCGCGGCGACGCCAAGAGAGTCCACCTCGAAGGAAAGCAAGCGGTTCCCGCGGAGCGTCCGAAGGCCTAGTGGACCCTGCGGCCCTAACTGATCTCGGGGGATCTCACATATGACGTGGTTCTGAATTTGGGTTTGCTGCAATGGGCGAGCCGGGACAAGCATCGACTTTATACACTTGCATTGTTTGCGTTGGCACGGCGTTGGGGGGAACCTTGCAAGGGGTTTACGGGCTGGACGAGAACCGAGGCGTCTCTTTTTTTTTTTTCGTTTTTTCCCCCCGAGCTCAGGGATTGCGAGCTCGCCATATTTGAAGACATTGAATATTCACAAACAAACGGGATGGAGGGGAGGAGAAAAAGGAGATCATCTTGAAGGGAAAAGGCGTCAGTGGCAATGGGGTGTGTGAGCTGCCTGAATGCTGTCTTCGAGGGGGGAGAAGGTTGCAGGAATAGCTGTGACATTGTTGCATCCCATTTGCTGTGGATGATAGCCCGGTATAGGTATAGTCTTTGACTTGAGGGGTTTGCGAGGGGGGGCGGGGGGGCGAGGAATATACCAAAACATGATGGCGACGCGACTAGGTCGATTTGCTTCGATGGCTTTTCCTCCATTTCTCCATCCGCTGTGAATCGTGATAGTCATTGCCGGCGACACCCGCAGCGGTCGTTGCCCGGGGCGCCTAGAAGACCCCTCTCGGTCGGGTTGATCTTGGGAGTTGTCCCCCCCCCCCTTCCCGGCTGTGGAAGCTCCAAGGGTAGGAGACAAGCATCGATCATGTTGCAAGGAACAATAATCAGGACAAACAGCCTCCTGTCCTCGAAGCTCGTCAGAGGGTACCATGCCAGCAGTCCATGCGACGACGTGGTGCGTCGGGCGTCGACCGGAAGAGGGCTTTGGAAACGTCTTCCTCGGCAGGCGCTGACGTAGGGGCTCAGAAGGAGGGCTGCGCAACTTCCTCTTGGTGCTGCGTAATATCTCTCTTCCGGTCAACAGCTGGTTGGAAGATGCGGGCGCCGACTGGAGGTGGCTACTGGATGATCGAGCTCGTCTATGGTGATAGACAGGCGCTACAAATTCCGTGAACCACTAGCGGACCGCACAATAATTGAACAACACCATATATGTATATGTCTTAGTCTGAAATACAAGCCGCCTTCCAATCCATCCCGTTGCCCACCCTATGACATGCCCACTCATTCAGTGTGTATCGTAAATGGCCGTGAAACAAATTATTCGTTAGTTCGTGAGTTTGTGCTGCTTATAGAGTTTTCGGTCTTGCGCCTCCTCGTCGTTTTGTGTATAGCCTCCCCGCTTTGTGTATAGGGTATCAAAAATCGAACTTTTCGTTTTGGTACTGTCCTTTTCCGAACCTCGGCAGTTCAAGCCAAGTGTTATCACCAAGTTACGCGTGTGATCCACGACGAAGGTGCCTTACCCCCAATCTTGTAAAGTTTGGCCGTCACCATACAGGCTCAAGACTGGCCCTCTGCGGCCTTCCCTTTACTTTTGAATCCAGCCGTCTTGAGCAGTTCCCGCAAGCTACCCTCGGCGTGGCTCCTGGAAACGCCGCCTTGAGCAGACGCTGAGCCAAGTCCGACAATCGGTGGCAGTCTCCACGGCACCCAACCGGTCAGGCCAGCCAAGAGCCCCGCTGGTACCTTTGTCTGACCGGGCTGGGTCGAGGCCCCGTGGTATTGGGTTTCATGACCATCAGCCCGGGGCCTTTCGTCCGAGCCCTTGGCTGCATGGTGATGGGCCGCGTTCTCCTCGGCATCTGTTCGGACTTCGAGATGACTCGTCGAAGTCTTGGGTAAAGCTGGCTCGCTGACCAGGCCTGTTGATGAGTTCCGCGGTGAGGCAACACTGGTGGCGAAGCCCTGGAGTGTGTTCTCTAACATGGCCGTGGCGAACGAGGATGACTTCCGCCGCACAAGCGGCGGAGGCTGGTCCTCCGAAACTTTGTTTGACTGTCCCTCGTCTTCGCTGCCTGATGAAGTCGGCGACGTGCTACCCGAAGACTTCTGTGCGGTCCTGCCCCGTACCTCGGCTGTGATCTCTGCGGCCGACTTCTTCTTCGACTTATCTTCCTCGGAGGACCGGCTCGAAGACATGATGGTTTCAAGTGTTCCCATTGCTATGCTTCTTCTCCTACCGCCGTTACGCCTCTTGAGTCTGCGCTCGTCGTCTGACACAACGGCCTCTAGCGTGGGGCCGGCATTCTGGCGTTGGCGTCTAGACGACGATGACGCGTGACTTACAAAAGATGAACCGGACCCGTGAGGAGCAACGTGAACCTCGTACTGGTTGCTTAACGAGTATCGTGACCGAGCACATATCTCAGCAATACGATCGAGGTCGGCGTTGATGTTGTTCTCCCCTTCCTGCGCCTCGATGTTGGCCATCATGCTCTTGAAGCTGTACGCTTCGACGGGTGGAAGCTTAGCCAGGGCACCCTGGCCCTCCAGCCGCTTTTTAGCCATTCCTCTCGCTATGCTTAGACCGCCATGCTGAGAAGGCTTGCCCCCGCTGAATGGAGTTCTAAAAGCTATGATGCGCCGTACGGATGCCGCGGGGCTGCTCACAACAGAAAAGGCTGCCCGGGAGCTGACACCGCCTCCGCTGGTACCGTTGCTGCGGTTGTTACTCGTGGGGCGACTGTGGGACCCGGAGTAAGTCCTTACGATGACGGGCTGCGAGTATGTGCTGCTCTGGGCCCCAGTCGACTTGGCGTAGCGGTGACGGGAAGGATAGTTGCTGTTGAGCTCCCGAAGAGCAGATGTACGATGTGCCGCAGTGGTGCCGTCGAGAGGTATGGGCTTTCCCTCGGCCGTCGAAGGAACGAGTGATGTCGAGGACGTTTCAGGCTGGAAGAGAGGAGGGAATGAAAACGTCGATGAATCCCGCGCCGTTCTTTTGGACGCGAGTGGGAAAGGAGAATGGGTGCTACCAGGAGCGCCTCCAGCGCGAACAGTCAGGGTTGGATGACGGGACTGAGATGAACCGGATTGGTCCTGAGAAGAGACCTTCCCTGAATCCATTTTCAACAGAGATGGTTGGTCGTGGAATGGGTTATATATACGTGCAGTGGGAGGGCAGCATGAGCTGCCAGGCCAGGGTACCAGTTAGGAGTGGCAGGCCAGCGTTGGTGCTTCGCGCGGCGGGATGGAGCTGAGGAAGAGTCACATCAGCGAGCGCGGAGACATAGTTGGCTCTCTTGCGTCGCTTCTGGCGTGTCGAATGGGTACTATATGTCGAGTGCTGTTCGAGTCCGGGATGTGGTTCGTGGGCGAAGGAGGATATGCAGAGATGGGGTTTTCAGTAAGAGCGCGTGCCGTCCGTTCTGGATAGGATGAGCTTCCACTTCCTCGATGGGCGGTCCCAGAGGTGGAAGTGGAGAAGAGGGAGGTTGAGACACGCAGGAAGAGTGGGCGACCGAGTGTACACTAATGTGTGAGTGATGGTTGTGGACCTCTCGAGGAGGAAGCAATCCGGGTCGCCTCGAGGTGCATAGGAAAAGGCCCTGTCCTGATTCCCCGCAGCAATTGCAGATTTGGCTTGGTAGGTAGGAAAGCAACATTGATAAGAAAAGGAAAAGGAGGAGGAAAACAATAAGGCAAGTTACATCGGGTTGGAGCAATAGGCGGGGGGAGGCGGCAACAGGCAGGAGGCAGACAGGAGAGGGGAGGCCACATGCAGATTAGACTGGGCTAGGAGGCAGCAGAAGCAGAGGTAATGAGGCACTAGCAGCTGGACCGTCGACCACTGACTGCACCTATTGCAGGCTAGAGCAACGCGGCACCAGCGAACAAGCAGCTGCGTGCTGCACGAGTGTCGTGGCTGCCGTTCAAAGGGTGGTCCAACACCCGCCCCCCTGTCACTGCCATTGGCTCTCGTCCAATGACAGCTGGTCCTACCGTGTCGACTGACGATTCTGCGAGATGGATACACTGTCCCCGCCGTTCCCCGTTCCCCTCATGAACTCGCCCGCCCACTGGGCTGTTGTTCGTGGTCAACGGATATAACCTGCCAGTCTGCGCCCGGGCCACAGCCAAAAGTGACCAGTCACCAACGCCTCTGTGGCTGCGGCCGTTAATAGCTTTCAACCACTGTGTTGAATGTCACCTTCACATGGACAAGATTCATAGTAATTAATCGTTGAACGGTGTGGAGCCTGCTAGCAATGGAAACCGCCCATTTCCCCAGACTTTGAGAGCAGGTTGATAATTATCATGTGTGATTATTTACGATGGCTCCGAATGGTGGTTGGTGATAAGTGATGACGATCGCAGGCGTTGCCGTTATCCCATCGTGCCTCTCTCTCTTCTCGCGTCGTGTGTGGATCCGATAACGGCAGTCTTCCAGCCTATCTATAGGGTCGGATTGAATCAATCAATGATCACCGTCCGCACGGCACCGACCCCTGTCTAGGAGGTTGTCCACCCCTCCCTCGCTCATTCGAGGGTCGAGACGCAACCTGCGCTTTTCGACCCCGACTGCATCCTTGGACGTTATGGTCTGGGTGTTGTCCTCTGCCCGCGAAGTCGGGTATAACGACCTCCGCAGTGTAACATGAGCAGGCGGCGAGGGACAAGGTCGGATGCGCTGGCACTCCGATCCGGCGCCTATCCTTTCCTGCATGCAAGCCAGGCACGCTAACGTAGTTGGTTAGGTTTTAAATGTAGAATCTGCGATTATTGTTCCTGTTCATCATTGTACATCCATGGCTGTCGTTCGGTAAAAACACCAAGTCGTCGTCGCATGTCCGCAGTACCCCACCGACCATGACATGGACCTTCTTTAGATTGACCTCGCTGCCGTGTCGTATGCTCGTACCCGGGGCCGCATTGCGCTTCTTCAACAGCTAACCTACTTCCGCGATTCGGCCAACATATTGTCTCATCTCGACTTAGGCAGTGCCCTGAGCAATCGTTCCGTAACCGTGACCACCGCTCTGCACGTTGTCGCTGTAAACACCCGGGGCGCGACCAGTGATGATGCGGCCCTCTCGTGCCTGTTCTCTGCGATCGTAGTAGATGTACTCGATGTAGAAGGCGTGGATGTGGCCGGGGAGGTATCCCAGGATCGTCAGGCAGATGTTGACAAGGAGATCTGCGTAACTAGTCAGTACACATCATACGGACAAAGTCAGCATGTGCTGGTCGACGACAACTCACCCATTCCGCAGCCAGCGACAGCATAGACGCCGACCGGCGGGACTGCGCGCCCATGTTAGCATATACTGAGCCTAATCAGCCATTTTCTGCATTGGAGAGATATCTGTACCGAGGATGGTGATGAGGATGAGAAAGACTGCTGAGATGGCACCCATTTTGATCGTCTGAAGTGTCCGGTTCGAGTTGATGTTATTCGAGGATGATGCTTGGTGAGCCAAGGTTGTCGACTGTACTGAATGGAAAGGGTGCCGAAAGTTTGTTGGTGTTTGAGGGCAAAGGGAAAAGTCACTGCCGAGGCGAACAGAATCTTAAATGTGTCAGCTCAGACTCGACCTGCTTTTTTGTCTGGCCCGGTTTGCTTTCTGGTAACAGATTGCGTGGACGCCCTGACGACTGAGTTTACGTACCTGCCTACCTCAAGCAGCCAATGCGCGGGCGAATTGCACCGTAACTTGGAATGGTCTTCCTAGTCAATGACGTAACTGGCACGTGTTGTTTCAGTCTTGATGACAACTGAGCCTTTCGGCCCGTGGCTTGACGCATCTCGATGCTTCTAACTTAATACCCCCCCCCCCCCCCCCCATGTGGTGCCTTTGGACCCTCTGTCCATCCAAAAACTTCAGGTCAGGTTTGCTAAAGGATGGGTGGGAGGCTTTTTCGGCGTGGCTCAAACTCTCGGCTCCGAGCTACCTCAGTATGGTACCTGAAGGGGGCGTCAATCATCGCCAATCGCCGCGACCAGATACGGCTGCGTGCTAATCAATTTCATGCCTATTTTAATAGCAAAACCTTCCAGTCTAGATGTTTACATGCAGCCTTCCAGTTTCGAGATCCGGACTAATCACATCGGCTAATGTTGTAACCCCAGAATAGCCATGTTCTTCCAAAGCAGTCAGCTGCTCGCCAAAATAATGTCTAATGTCCGATTTAACCCATGCTATGACCGTCACTCAGCTTGAACGGAAAATGCGCTTGTTTGGATCGACGTCTAACAGCTCTCCATAGGTGTTGAAACTCAGCGGTGCCAAATTGCTTTACTTGTGAGCGCCTTTGGACCTTACCTATCTATGGTCGAGACCGATGAACGTGCTTGCTGTGCCGCGGGGTAGCTGAATGTTCAGGATGATTAACGATGCTAAGGGGCCCGGTTTCACAACCAATGGTCAACTCGTTACCAAGACGCTCCCCCGGTCAAAGGGATGCTGGAACCTTGTTGCCCCGTCACGTTTTTGAACGGTATGCGCCGACCATCTTCAAGATCATCCAAATTCCAAGTGGGCGAGAATAGCATCAAGCATCGTCGACGATGTTGACACATTACTATTGGCCCTAACATTGGAAAACGATGAATTATTACGAGAAAACTGCCGCTATGCTCTCATATGAAGAGGCAACAAACAGATCCTTCAAAACGACGGGACGCGCAGTTGTTCAAGTAGCCTCCAGGTACCATGGTCCAACGACAGCAGCATATGTCTACGAACCGCTGGTTCCTAGGCTTGAATATATATGCAGGCCCCAGGCATCTTGCATTGACATACCAGTCAAATCAGGTTCATCTCGGTTCAGGGGTAGCCGACGACGACGGATATATATAGAGGTTGCAGCGGCTGGCGTCGATTGTCAATTTGGGCATCAAGGATATCGAGTTCAGGCTTTTTAGTCGGGAAACACTGCCCCAGCGGAAATGAGGCCGATGACGAAGCCCGTCTCAATTGGGCCAATCGCATACTGAAAATGTTGCTGCGCTTGGCGTACTCGAAAGAAGGAGAACAATGGGGGGTGCAGAGGCCAGTCCGGTTGTGTCTCGTGAAAACTGGTGGGTGTCGTTCTTTAAAGTTGGAGCAATCCCAATAATGCCGACAACCAGTCAGGAGCCATAATGTTCTGTCCGCCAGTTGAGCTTGATTTGCGGTGATGATGGCAACGGTGGATGGAGTTTGTCTTTATTAAATGGGAAAAGGGAATGAACACAAATGTTTGGTTGATGCATCGGTATTCGTTAGCTCCTCGGGGTCCATGCCGCGAGAGACACGGGTTCAGCCGGAGATGGTGCAAACTAAGACACTTCTTCCGTCCTTCTCGAAGCCTGGGTCCTGGGAAGAGGTGTGTCAAACTAAGGTAGGTCAAGGTCTGAGCCGTTAATTCAGCGGATTGGCCTATAGTATGACCCCTTCCGAGGGGCATGTGGCAAAACGCCTTGCTGGATTGCAGGTTTATCCGTTTTGGGGGTCTGCGTACTGTACCTAGTGTAGAAGCCACCGCGACCTCCTCGTTCGCAGAAACGACCGGGTCAGCCAGGACAGCTTCCCGAGGACTTGGGAGCCTGGTGGATAGTCGGTAACGTACGGAGTGCACACAGAGCTTACTGCAATAAGTGGGAGTAAAAGAGCGTGTTTGTGAGCGTGCTTTCCCTCTCTTTCTCTGCAGTTTTGACACGGTGCTAGTGAGCCGGTACCGAGGCCGCGCTATCGCCGGTGCCTACGAAAACGGGTTTGGGGACCAGAAGCGGACAGGGTACTTGTAGGCGGGGAGACGAAGGTGTGGACTGATAATGCCTTCGGAGCGAGATGATGCCTCGCCTCAGTCAGCAAGCCAGGGAGGGTTGTGTGGAGCTCCCCCAACGTTCGTCCTGGGACAGAGAGGCGCGGGGGACTGGTGACCTTTGCAGGAGATGCGCTTTCGGCAAATTTCTTCTCTCATTAGCGAATTGTCGATAAGCCGTGAGCGAGAGACAACATAGCGGAAGAGAGAGGGGTTCCTTTCCTAGATCTTCGTGACGACGTTCGAGCCGTTGGAGAAGCTATCCCCCCCCCCCCCTTAGAAAGTTAGTTCGGCAGCTCCACGTGGGAGACAAGGAGATGCCATCGATTGACGTCTAGTGTGGTGTGGATGGCCCAACTATATTATTGACGACAAAAATCATTGCGCCTCTACGCAGGCAGGCCATCACGTTTGAAGAATTGACTTGATTAGTGTACGTTCGCGATAGGCAGCTTGCCGTGCGGTTGTTGGCTGTGGTGGTCACCACAGACACAAACGTGGGAGGGTGCCTCATCTCGGTTCCACGACAGTCGTCCGTCGACTCGTCAGCTCGTCAGCTCCACCCCCTCGCAGCACGAGGACCCATTGGCCAGTCGGCCGCCAGTCGAGACGACCCTTTCAGAGTGGAGGTTGATGATGTGTGTGGGCAAAGCTTCGGGCGAGGTGGAAGGGGGGAGAACACTGGAGCAATACAGTGCTTAGGTAGGTAAGCAGTGTACCTACCTGTACGTGTAGGCTCGGCACAGCAGGCCATGTGTATGCCACAGGCGCATACGGCCTCACCCCGGTGGATGATCGAGATCGACATACGGCCAGGACGCGCTGTGCCGCCTGTGGTTGCTGTACGCTATTCTCTGTTCTAAATACGACATGACGACGCGAGCAACGTGAGTGACCGGCGCATGCTGGGAGACGGAGAAATGCGGACGAGAGAGAGGGGTGGGTATCAAACTAAGAGGGAGCATCGAAGCACCCGGCGACGACGGCAAGAAGTCGATACGCAAGAGTGCACCCAAGGTTGAGGGAGTGGTCGTTTTGAGCCTTGCCGTGCATACAAAGAGGAGGTTAGGTACCACTGTACGGTGCATTATTTCCGGTCGCTGCCAGTGGCGTAATATGTACGAGGTCTCATCATTTATCAATATCTGCCTAGGTTCTAGACCGATGAAGTATTCATAGGGCGACAGGCCATGCGTTCACGAGAAACCCCGAGGAGCTAGGAGGAGCGTTTTGTTCCCAAGGTCACATCTGGAGCTGGTATAACGGGCGGGATTCTCGGGATGCATATTCTGTTCTTTAGCATGGATGGAATTTTACTTTCACCCCATTTTTCCCACGTTGGGGCTAGTAGTAGGCGACCACACTACCCAACGGGCAAGAGCTCTTGGTGCGCCGGTGTGGCTTTCCTAAGGTAGGACCTAGGACCTAGGTTACCTACCGGGTGGGTAAGTACCTACCCAATTAGCGTGTGATGGACGGAGGTGTCTTGGGTCGGCGGCAGCCAGGCATAAACGCAACGAGCACAGTCGCAATCTTCGGCACAGCAATGACGCCGTCTCCTACCTACCTACCTAGGTAGCCAGACCCCGGGTGAACAGGCTATGGTAACTCAGTCCTCGTGTCACAGGAGGTAGTCGTCCAGGACCCCTTCAAAAGTCAATTTTTAGATATCACCGTATCACCGCGGCCACCATATCCTTCTCTTCGGTATCGCGAGCTGGAGGAAATACAATTTACCTATTTCAGTGCACCGGGCTCAAAGGCTTCCTTCTCCAATCCAGTTTAATCGCTGGCTTGACTTTGTTTGCCGCAATTGAGGCGGCGCGAATACCTGGGAGAGACTGATGGTCAAAGACGAGAGCTGAGCGAGCAGCTGAGACCCTGGGCCAAACATTTTCTACTTCGTTAGTGTCAACCTATATCAAGCTGGGTTGCCTTGCCTTGCCTCGCCTCGCTTTGCTTAACCGGGACAGACGGATGCAGCACCAGCCGCATATAACCAAGGTACCTACCAAGCAAGCTATTGCTGCTTAGACTTACAGAAACGCCGTTACGAAGGCGGTTGATGGCAAATACCTCACTGTGCAGTAATCGACCAACCTACCTCCACGTCGCCGTATGGTATGTACTGTGTGTGCTACCAGGGGGGTGCCTCCACCTATCGTATCAGAATTGCCCGCCCAGCGAGTTATGTAAGTCATGTAGGTAGGTACCTTTAGCTCTGAGCTTCACGGCTGCCTTGCGGTACTGCATATGTCGACCCTGCCGTGCTTGGGACGATGCAGGGAGCCAGTTGTGCGAACCAAACGGATGTCCAGAGTGCCTGATGCTCAAGAAACCTGCAAATGGTAAAAGAAAGGAAGCTCTCGCGCGCGTGTGTGTCCATGTGTGCACCTGTTGTGTGAGTGTGAGTGTGTGGAAGGTCGGGCGACGAACAGCAAGAGAAGTATCTTACAGCTTGTACCATCTTTTTTTGGGGGAGAAGGGGGGGTTCGATTCGCTGCCCTCCTCCCGCCCCCCCTCCCCAAGCAAGAGCAAGGAAGGTACTTCCCGCCGCGCCGCTCGCACCGGGACAGGCCAGGTACTTCTTCTCTCTTGCTCTCTTTCTTACGGAGCACTTTCCCAAGTCCCACGCCAACACCAATTTTCTTCTCCTGTGGTCTGCGTCGACCTCCCTCCTACCTTTCCATCACCCTTCCCTCTTTTTTGGTTCCTTCCTCCTTGCCCCTACCGAAATCCTCCCATCTCCTCCTCTCCCCTTTCCGAGCTGCAAGGACAAAAGGCATTTCGACACGAGGACCTGTCAATTCTGTCCTCGTTTCCCTTTCCCCCCTTGCCTGCTTGTTGCTGCCGCATTCCGCTCCGGTCTGGTTTTTTTTCCCCCTTTTGCTGTGCACTTGACTTTGCTCGGCACCTCTCCTGAAGCTTGCTCGCCGGGAACCACTTCCGTCCCCCTCTCCCGAGCATCCGCCGTTTGTTCGAGTCGTGCTGCAACACCCTCTTGTCTGCAGTTGCAAAGAATACAGCTCTTTGAAGCGTCGACTGGTCTTCATCCGGTCATCGCTTTCGCCGCTATTTGTTATTGTGCAACGCCTCGTCATCTACCGTGTCGTCGCCGTCCTGCTGCCACAATGTCTGGTCCCCAAGCTGGTAACCAGCTCAACATTGATCGCTATGTCGTGATCCACGTCGCAACCACCTGCGACGAGCATGGAGTCTACGTCACCAAGGATTCCGCCGAGGTCATCGAGCTTGGCTGGATCCTTCTTGACGCAAAGTCTCTTGAGGAGGTACGTTGGCCTTCTCCTGCCCGAGCCGAGTCTCGCTGCCCCCCCATCCATCCCTCTTCGCCATCACATTCAGAGCTGACCGAAACTCTCTTCAGATCACCCGCGAGAGCGTTCTTGTCAAACCCATCAACACTCCGATCACACCCTTGTGCAGTAAGTCGCCACACCAGACTTGAGACTCGTCATCTCGCCCTCACATCATACGGTGGCCTACCTCGGGTTCCGTGATGGCACCGGGAAATTTCCCTCGCTAACATGTCATTTTCTTCTTTAGCGAGCTTGACGACCCTGACGTGGGAACATGTGCGTAACGCCGGGACCTTCCGCGATGCCATTAACCGATTCGACACGTTTGCCAATGAGCACTTGACCTCGCAAAACCTCGATTTCGTCTTCGTTACGCTTGACGCTTGGGATCTCCGCGTCCAGTTGCCTCGAGAGGCCCGAGACAAGGCCGTCGTGCTGCCTCCTTACCTACAGCACTCTCGTACTTTCGACTTGCGAACCGAGTATCAGCGATGGCAGCAGCACCACCCCGAATCGCTCCCCTTTGGACCCTCGATGCTGTCCAATATCTGTGCCGCCTTGGAGGTGGAGCCGGTCCAGTCCAGTGCTCCAATCAAGCATAACCTGCCTTTCCACCTTCAGGCCCTGGCTCCCGCGTCCCCTCGCCGTGCCATGGAGGAGGCCGTTACCCTCGCCCGTGTTCTGAGAGGCCTGATTCGCAAGTCGCAGCCCTCTCACGAGCACCCCGATGTCTTGACACGTCCCATGGACGCCCGCGCCGATGTGCGTGCTTTCTTGTCGGAACGCAGCAAGGTCCTCCACATGTCTGGCCTGCCCCATGACACTACTCAATCCGAGCTTGAGAGCTGGTTTACGCAGTTTGGCGGTCGTCCCATTGCTTTCTGGACCCTGCGAACCCCCGAGCAGCATAAGCCCACAGGCAGCGGTTTCGCCGTCTTCTCTTCCCACGAGGAGGTGAGTTTATATTTTTATATTTCATATAGTCATTACGAGCAAACACTCTGTCGCGACATTTTGCAATTGGTCCGTTGCGAATGCCATGGTCGCTTTGATGGCCATTCTCATTTTGATGCAGAATTTTGCGCCACTAAGGCCTGCAAGTACAAGACTGACAGCGTTCTAGGCCGCCGAGAGCCTGTGCATGAACGGTCGTGCTCTTAACGAGAAGGCGATCGAAGTGTCTCCGTCCTCCAGCCGCGTCTTGGACCGTGCTGCCGAGATACTCACCCCGTTCCCGCCAAGCAAGAACCGCCCTCGCCCTGGTGACTGGACTTGCCCCTCGTGTGGCTTCTCAAACTTCCAGCGACGAACTGCTTGCTTCCGCTGCTCGTTCCCGGCTGTGAGCGCCGGCCCTACCGGTGATATGGGTTACGGCTATGGATACGGTCCGCCAGCCATGATGCCTCCTCCCCAGCACCACCACGGGCACATGGGTCATGGTGGTGGGCGTATGGGCGGAAGCGGCGTCGTTCCGTTCCGCGCCGGAGATTGGAAGTGTGGCAATGAGGTCTGCGGTTACCACAACTTTGCTAAGAACGTTTGCTGTCTGCGATGCGGCGCCAGCCGTGCTGGTGCCGCTGTCGTCGCCGACTCTGGTGGCTACCCTTCCCCCATGGATCCTCCCTCCAACTACAGCATGAGCCAGGGCTCGATGAGCGGCACCCCTGGACCTGGTCCCTTCGCCTCGGCTGGTGGTGGGTTCGCATCCGGTGGCGGCTACGGTGGTCAGCATTTCGGTGGCCCCCCCAGCACCTATGCTCTCCCCTCCGGCATCGGCGGCGGCGGCGCTGCACCTTATCCTTCTTCTCTCAACACCCACTTTGGGCCGGCCCCCGGATCTCACTCCGCCGGCCCGTTTGACAGCCGCGCCGCTGAGGCTGCCTTCCAGTCGGCTTCCAACGGTCCTGCGTCTGCTGGTCCCTCGAACAACTTTTACTCGCAAAACGAGAACGATCCTTTTGCGTTCCTTTCCAGCGGTATCGGTGGTCTGTCCGTCAGCGGCGGCGATGCTCGCCAGAATGGCGGAGCCGCGCCCCCGAGCAAGTCTCCCGCCTAAATGACGACCTGATTAGCGATTTGGGAAATCTAAGCGAGCTGCATCGGCTTCCTTGGATTGTTTTCAGCTCATCCTCATGCGGAACGAACTTTGAAAACAAGACGAACATAGAGCATTGACCTTTGGCAATTACCTTCAGGGCTTACGCTTGCTTTCAACGGAAGGGGGTGTCTAGGTTTTGGAAGATCACTTGGAAAGGGGTTTGTTGTCGGTATACCAAGGGATGCGGGTAAAAAAGTTTGCAAGGCTGGAAAGACAAAAAGAGTGTTACACTACCGGAACGGACGGACACCGCTGTTGGATTTTGCTTTCTCCCTGACAAGCGTCAGTATAAAAGGGCTGGCTAGCTAAGGATTGTTGATTACGGCCGACCTCGCCTTTGGTTTGGACGTTGTGGT
Source organism: Colletotrichum caudatum (assembly GCA_030867225.1). Lineage (NCBI taxonomy): Eukaryota > Fungi > Ascomycota > Sordariomycetes > Glomerellales > Glomerellaceae > Colletotrichum > Colletotrichum caudatum. The sequence continues at coordinate 68,850 of MU846013.1, read as the reverse complement.
TGCGGTACGGTCGGATTTTGGGCGGTCCAAAGGAGAGTGCATAGCGAAGGGAGTGTAACGGGTATACCTGGCCTTCATTATGTGTGTGAGATGTGCTGATTCTCAATATTTCTAGCTTTTTTCTTTCTCTTTACCCCTCGAGTATTTTTGTCGTCGTGTCTGCTTTATCACCGAGTTCTCTCCCTCCCCCCATCCTTTTCATCTGGCCTTCTTGTTTCATCATTTTCCAACATCACAAAAAACTCCTCCGTCCTTGTTCATCTCCCATTTTCAGATTGGCTTGGCATGTACAACCCTCTATTCTCTCTCTCTTCTCTCTCTCTCTCGACACAAACACACATATGGTATCTATACGGCTGGATGGGCGGCAGCGTTGTGGGAGTCGGGGAGTGAAATAGGGTCCAGGGCAGGCTGGCTGGCTTTGGCTTGATAATCTTCCTTCATATTGAAATGCGAAGTCTGTGCTCTTTCAAATCCGTGTCGTTGTGTAGTGCTTGCCCCGCCTTCTTCGCGTTTTCTTGGTGACGCAAAAGGCCAAATTCCTCGAGTTGGGTGCAACAATGCGGCTGTACACAATATGGGAATGCGTTGCTGGCGCTCAGGCGGCTTTCCCCCCAGCTTTGATTTCTTTAGCGCGTGGCTAAGCGGCCAAACGTGCGGCGGTTGCGGTCTTGTTTGCTCATGCCCTCGGCTGTCGTATGCCGTTTCGTCCCTGTTGGTTTAGGCCCCACCATCCATCCAGGCCACTCTAGGGTTGAGACGGTACCAGCGCAAGAGCAGGCATCACGTCAGATAGGTCTGGCCACACGGTGCCCGAGGCATTTTATTGAGACGGTTCGATCATTGAAAGGGCAGCATGTTGGGAATCTGAAGTTGTCTCCACAAATAGCCATGTACGCCAAAAAAGCAAAGAAAATAAAGTAAAGTGCAGCCCTCCAAGTGCCATCTGCCGCCCTTTTCAAGCTCCTGCCCAGCTCAGTCTCGTATCTGCCATGGTAGCTAGTAAGTTTTACTGGTAACTATTCTTGAGACTCCACCTTGCCTATCGGTCAATCTCATCAAGCGGCAGATCGCCGTCGTCCTTGCCGACGATAGAGTCGGCAACCTTCCAGATCTGAAGAAGGTTGTCTTCGGCGGCGCTGCAGACGAGCCAGGGTTCGTTAGGATTCCAACTGAAATCTGCGAGGTGGTTGGTGTGTCCGCCGTGCATGAAGAGCCTACGGCCTTGGTTAGCAAACGCATGCTTCGTAAGTACAGCTAGACATTGACATACAGTTCTGGGGGGCCGTCTTCTTGGTCGTCCGGCATTTGCTCCTCTCCAACGCGGGAAAGATCCCAAAAGATGACTCTTCGGTCGTAGGACCCACTGCCGAGAATGCCGGCTTCCTGCGGGTGCCACGAGAGGGAGGTGACGGCATCGTTGTGTCCCTCCAGTGTATGGACCTTCTCCTTGACGTTTCGGAGATCCCAGATACCCAAGGTCTTGTCTGCGGACGCTGTTGCAACGAGCACTTCTGACGTGGGGTTGAATGCAAGGGCGTTGATGGCATCCATATGACCGCGCTTCGCGGTGACGGCGGCACGGTTCGTCTCGGGTTGACGCACATCAACAATCTGCATCGTCAAGTCGTCCGACACGGTTCCGATGAAGCTCTTCGCAATGGGATGGTACTGGACGTCATTGACTATCTGGGTGTGGTGTGTGTACTTGCGGGCGGGCTTCAGTGTGTGGCTTCCACTCTGGAGAGTCTTGAGATCCCTGTCAAAATCGGTTAACATCAGGTTGGGGAGGTAAAGGAATGCGAAACAAACCATAGGCACACGGTAGTATCTTCGCTGCCAGACGCGAGACAACCTTCCTCATGAGGGTTCCACGCCAGACCGAATCCTTCTTGCTTGTGACCGACGAGTTCAACCTGCGCGTTGACCTTGCCAGTGGGCTGCAAGCTATGCTTCGTGCGGTCGAAAACAAGGACTTTACCGTCAACGCAGAGGGTTGCGATGATGTCCGGGTTCTGGGGCTGGTAGCGCGCCTTGTTGATCTCACCGGGATGGTCGATCTTTTGTACGATGCTGAATTCGACGGCAGCCGCCGGGCCGCTTGACGCCTTTGAATAACCTCCGATCTCTCCCGTATCCTCGTTGTAATCCTCGGGGTTCGGGGTGACAGACTTGGGGATCTTGACTTCGGCAATCTGCACGTGGTTGGGAAGGCCCTCGGAAGTATGGGTTCCGAGGAGTAGTCTGTGAATGCGATAGTTCTTGTCTTCGGGCTCCTTGACGTCAGGGAACCATTGGGTGGTCAAGGTAGGCCATTCGAGAGCGGTACTGTTGATCTTGTCAGTCTAGGCAAGGAATAAGTTGACAGCACGCCGTACCTGAGGATCATATCGTAGAGAAAGGGGCTGTTCTTCTTCCATGTCTTGTATTCTATCATCACGTCAGTCAAAGAAAAGGCAGCAGCTCCGCGATTGAAGAGAACGTACCTTCGTTTATAAGGCGCTGCTCCTGATCCTCGTCCTCTTCTTGAATCATGTCGACTGGAGGAGGATTAGCCTGTAATGCGCTTCGAAGCTCGTTTGCTAAGCTTACCATCGACATCGTCAACGACCTGGGCGGGCGCCATTGCGTAACGCTCAACGATTGATTGAAGTTCAGTTTCAAATGCAGTGTTTGCCAACTTTGGGGAGGCTGAGAGGGCGGTGTACTGCTTCGCAAGGGGAAAGTCGGAAGGTTCTTCGTGCTGGCGCAACCGGAAGCAAGACGCGAGGTGGAGGTTCTCAAAGACGACGCGCAGAGAGGCGCGTAGATTGAAATTTGGCCCAGCACCAGTTTGCCCGGACAGGCAAGGGTCAGGAAGGCTGCCACGCCAGGCCGAAACGGGAATGGACATAACGGACGAGATCACCCCACAAGCAGGTGGCCGAGGCGCATCCTCACCAGCCACAGAGCCCACAGGCTCTGGCGGGGGATATGTGGCGCAGGCAAAGTCAAGAGAGGTAGGTATTCGTACCTACTAAGGTAGGTAGGTACCTGAGGTCGTCGAGTCATATCGCTCAAAGCAATGACTGAACCGCTGTAGCCACTAGCGCCACAGGATTCTCCTGCCTGGCCCCGCCACCACCGCTGCCCGAAAGCTGGACGCGGAAGTTCCTGCATCATCCAATATCGATTGCGACCACATCCCCCAGCACCCGGCACCAGGTCCATCTGTCCAGCTTCACCTGCGCAATCCAACTTTCCACACTTCCCGACCTCAACCTCCCGCCCTCACACAGCTCGACAGCCGAGTTCCCTGTTCACCTGGCAGAATCGCAGACAATTTTGGTAATTGCGAATAGCCAGCTGTTGAATATTCTTTCACTTGTTCATTTCTTCTTTTCTTTTCTCACGTCGCAACAAGCTTGCGACTGATTCGCCTGCCTTGGCCTCCTGCATCAGCACTTCCTTCGTGTTTGGAGAGAAAGAAAAAACGGAATAACCAACCCTCGGCAGGTCGCTTGTAGCGTACTGAAACGGAAAGAGACGGATCGCATTTGTCTCCTTGGAACAATCACCGCACATCGCAACATCAACAACTTTAGCATCATTTGTCGCGCTTAGCTCAAGCTCACCCACGACATCATGGGGTTTGTCGAGATTCTGCTCTCGTTTGGTCGCCAAACGTCGCATTTGCTAACTCCGTCATCCACAGTGTTCCCAAGTTCTTCAGATGGCTTTCGGAGCGCTATCCGGCCATCTCGCAGCTCATTGCCGAGAACCGCATCCCCGAGTTCGACTGTCTCTACGTACGCCCGCCTCCTCCCATATCTTTGACACTCTATTGCAATAGCTGACAATGTTGGGTAGCTGGATATGAATGGTATTATACACAACTGTACTCACAAAGATGCCGGCGAAGACACAACTTTTCGACTAAGCGAAGAGGAAATGTTCATTCGCATCTTCAATTACATCGAGCATTTGTTCGGGAAAATCAAGCCGAAGCAGCTCTTCTTCATGGCAATTGATGGAGTCGCGCCGAGAGCCAAGATGAACCAGCAGCGTGCTAGGCGTTTTCGAACTGCCCTCGACACTGAGAAGGCCCGTGACAAGGCCATCAGCGAGGGCGTCGAAATGCCCAAAGAACCCCCTTTCGATAGCAACTGCATCACGCCCGGTACTGCATTCATGGCGAAGCTGACCCAGCAGCTTAGGTACTTTGTCAACAAGAAGGTCTCCGAGGACGCTGACTGGCAAGGCTGCGAGATTGTCTTGTCCGGCCATGAGGTCCCTGGTGAGGGTGAACACAAGATCATGGAGTACATTAGGAATGCCAAGGCGCAGCCTGACTACAACTCCAACGTTCGCCACTGCTTGTACGGCCTTGACGCTGATCTCATCATGCTTGGCCTGCTCAGTCACGACCCTCACTTTTGTCTCCTCCGAGAAGAGGTTACTTTTGGCCGTGCGAACAAGGCCAAGACCAAGGAACTGGAACATCAGAACTTCTATTTGCTGCATCTATGCATAGTGCGCGAGTACCTGGAGCTGGAGTTCCAGGAGCTTCAGGAGCCCGGCCGGCTGAGCTTCCCCTTTGATCTGGAACGAGTCATCGATGACTTCATTCTAATGGCTTTCTTTGTTGGAAACGATTTCCTCCCCAATCTCCCTCGTCTCCATATTAACGAGGGTGCCCTCGCTGCTATGTTCCGTATCTACAAGTCCGTCTTACCTCTGGGAGATGGCTATATCAACGAGGGCGGTGTTATCAACCTGCCCCGTCTTCAGAGGCTTCTGAACGAGCTTTCCAAGGACGAGACAAACCAATTTGAGAACGACGTCAGCGATGAGAAATGGTTCCAGTCTAAGAAACTCTTGGAATCTAACGGCGCCGACAGCAGAAAGCCCAAGGGCAAGGGACTTGTGTTGACATCATCCCAGAGAGATCTGTGGAAGCAGCGAATTCGCCCCTATGTTAAGAAACCTTCATCCGAACCACTGGATCTGGGAACTAGTCTCAACGCTGCTGATCGAAAGTTTGTTCAAGATCTTGCCGACACTCTTCACATCGAATGGAGCACCAAAGAGGATGACGAGGGCCATCGCCATCTCGTCCTCTCTTTTCCCAATGGCGCCGAGACTGTTAACGACGAAGAAGAGGAGGGGACCCTTGCACTCTATCGGGTTATGCGCAACTATGATAAGGCTACCGTTGTTGATGTCGGTGGCGAAGACGCTCAGCGACAGTACAAGGAACTTTATGACCAGAAGTACCAGGCCTGGAAGACCAAGTACTACCTGCAGAAGTTCCCCGAGTGGGAACCCGAGCAGTACGACACTGAGCTTACCAAGCTGTGCGAGAATTATGTGCAAGGTCTCCAATGGGTCTTGTACTATTATTACCGCGGAATTGCCTCGTGGCCTTGGTTTTACCAGTACCACTACTCTCCATTGACCTCTGGTAGGTTCAGCTAGACATAACACACGTAAACGCGCTAACACATCTTTCAGACGTTACCAAGGGTCTTGGAGCTGACCTCAACTTCAAGCTGGGTCAGCCTTTCCGACCCTTCGAGCAGCTCATGGGTGTCTTGCCCGATCGAAGCAAGTCTATTGTCCCCGAAGTCTACTGGGATTTGATGACGAACCCCGAGTCTCCTATCTACGACTTCTACCCCAGAGACTTCGAGCTTGACATGAACGGGAAGAAGATGGAATGGGAAGCCGTTGTGAAGATCCCTTTCATTGACGAAAAGCGCTTGCTCAGCGCGATGGAGCCTAAAAATAAGCTCCTCAGCGAGGATCAAAAGGAACGAAATGGATTTGGGGTTGCTCTCAAGTTCACTTACAACCCGGAGATCGCCTTCACCTACCCCTCGTCGCTTGTAGGCGTTTTCCCAGATATCGTTCCTTGCCGCTGCGTGGAGAACATCTTCGAGCTTCCCAATACTGAAGGTCTCACCTATCGTAATGGCCTTGTTGATGGTGCCAAGATCAACATCGAGGCACTTGCAGGGTTCCCGACACTGCACACCCTATCCTACACAGCGACTCTGGTGGAGAACTTTGGCGTTAATGTCTTTCAAGCAGACAGCAAGAATCCCAGCATGATTGTTACTCTCACCGACGCTGAGATGACAACTAGGGCCCAATCGGCTGCCCAAAAGCTTGGAAAGCGATGCTTCGTCGGATACCCATTCCTGCAAGAAGCTAAGATTGTGAAGGTCACCGACGAGCTCTTCGACTACGAGCTCGACAGCAACGGCACGCTTATCCAAAAGCACCACGGTCCTAAAGACATTGACTTTTTCTCTAAGGAGTCTACCTACATCGAGAATTGGCACTCAAAGCGCCTTGGCATCGTCATTGGCTCAGTAGAATCCCTGGTCCACGTCCACATGTTGAAGGGCTTGACCAAGACCGAGGAGGGTGCTTTGATCAAAGAGTACGCGCTGAACCCTAGCATGAGAAGTGTATACGCTTCTCAGACCATCGTTGATGAAGTCATCAATGAGGACGAGCGATTCATCGAGAAGGCTGCTGTTCCCATCGAGGAAGAGTATCCAATCGGCACTCAGGCTTTCTTCTTGGGCGAGTACAACTACGGACGAGCTCTGGAGGTTACGGGTCATGCCAACAACAAGGCCAACATCCGGGTTTCTGTCTTGAAGCACAAAGAACCCGACTTCGCCAAACCCATTATCCAGGACATGAAGCGCCAGAATCGATACACCCCGTCTTACGCAGTTGCTAAGATGCTCAACCTCCACCCTTTGATTCTCAGCAAGATCCTGTCGTCTTACCAGGTCAACACTGTTGGTGGTCTGAGAGTAAATCTGGGTCTCAACCTCAAGTTCGATGCCAAGAAGCAAAAGGTGCTTGGCTACTCGCAAAAGTCAGACTCTGGTTGGGAGTTCAGTAATGCTGCTATCGAGCTTCTGGCCAGATACATCGCCGCATTCCCTGACTTCTTCGCCGCTATTCAGCAGAATCCTCAGGCAAGCGATGTTAGCGACACCGATCTTTGGAAGGACCCTAAGGTGGCCGCTCAGCGGGTGAAAGAGATTGGAGCTTGGCTCAAGACGGCCCAGACCAGCAAGTTTGAGAGAGTTCCACTCGAAGCTGAGCAGCTCGACTCTGTTGTGGTCATGAAACTTGCCGAGGCCGGTGCCCAAGTCTTCCTCCAATCTCACGATATTGAGGCCATAAATTTGAAGAGCGTCCCGCGGTCAGCCATCATGAAGCCCAGCGATGCCGAGTTGTTCCTCGGCAACCAGAAGTTCGCTCTCGGCGACCGGGTCAGCTTCTTGTCTTCTTCTGGCAAGGTGCCTCTTTGCAGCCGGGGAACAGTGGTTGGCCTCAGCCGTACCGCGACCAATCTTCTCCTGGATGTCGTATGGGATCTTACTTTCATGAGTGGCACAACTTTGGGAGAAAGAGCTCCACCATTCCGCGGTATGACCGTTGCCTCGTCCTCGGTTCTCAACACCACGTATAAGCAAGTCGTGTCTGGCTCCAGGGCCGGCATGCAGCGCAAGCCAGCGACAGCTCCGGTGTCGCTCACGACCATGGCGGCGGGTGTTCCCCAGTACAAGGATGCGCCTGCTCCCGGTCCGCTCAGGGGCACCTGGCGCGGTGCCGCTAACGGCAGTCAGGGCCAGTCTAGCCGAGGCCGTGGCCGTGGTGGAGGTGGACCTAACTTGCTTCACAGCACCCTGGTCTACCGTCCTCACCAGAACGGCACGCATGAGGCTCACGAAACCAACGGCCAAGGCCAGCGTGGTGGAGGCAGCTTCAGAGGCCGTGGTCGTGGCCGCGGTGGACCGGTCCAGCATCCCGGACAATCGGGCCTTCACGAGATGCCGGCTCAACCGCAACAGCCGATGTACGGCAACGTCCCGCCTCCCCCTAACCTTGACGCGCGTGGCAGAGGCAGAGGTCGTGGTGGACGTGGTGGACGAGGAAGAGGTGCTCCCCGCGGACGTGGTGCAAACGGAGCGGCGAACGGAGCTTCCACGGACGCGGTCCAGTCTTAGAAAGTGCGTGCCTATGTTTCCTAGGGTTTCTTTTGGTTCGGCAGATACCCCTTGATGAAGCGATGTGGTTTCTGATAGATGGCTTCGGTTTTGAAGAGGAAAAGTAAATCGAAAGGACGGGTTACAGACTAAAATGACGGCAATCACGGTACATCAAGGCATGCATAGTTGCTCTTTGTGGACCATCGAGGCGGCTGGTCTAAGTCTTGAAGGGGCAACTCGACGTACCTAGTTAGTACTAGGAGACAATACACGCGTGCATGAGTCCATCGTTTTATCCAAAATGCTTCATATCACTGGCAAAATGAGGGGAAAGTGTCCAGGAAGTTATGTTCATTTACGCCAAATTTACATGCTTCCTCATCCGTCTCAAGGCTTCTTCTTGTCTTTGTTCTCCTTGACCTTGAGAGCAGGAAGCTTGAAGGCCTTACTCACACCGCCCTTGAGGGCCTTCCAGCTGCCAATATCCCGGTCCTGGTTCCATGTCAAGATACCAACCCACGGCTGGACATTATAGTGCAGCTTCAAGACGACCTTGTCGGTCTCGGCGATCTTGCTTGAAGGGTGAGTGATTTGGTACTTGGGTTTTTGATTCTTGATGCGGAGCTTGCCACTGCGAAGTTGTCAGTCATGGGTCTCGACATAGAAGAATGACTGCTGCGAGTCTTACCGGTTGGGGTCGATGCTCTTGCCCTCGGCGCTTTTCTTCAGCTTACGCATGGCAGCGGGGCCGATGTTGGCGAGGTGATCGGCACTGGGCGACGTGATGATCTGGTCCCAGATGACGGCCTGGTTGGTGGCGTTGGTGCCAGCGGCAGCCTTGGAGTTATCGGGCCATTCGGCCGTGACGTAGACGAAGACCTGCTTCGTGTTCCAGGTGAAGAGGTCCGAGAGGTCGGCGTCGAGGGAGAACTTGATGATGGCATATTCTTCCTTCTTGCTCGAGTAGTAATGGGGCCGGCCCTTGACGACCTGGACGTTTGTCGTCTTGAGGGAGCCAACGGAGGGGACGCGCGGGGCAAGGAGATCGGAGAGGGCAATGACGGCAGCGACGAAGAAGGCTACCGACGTGAAGAAGCCAAACGTGTTTTGCGCGCGGGTTATTGTGTTGTACATCTTGGGCGGCGGATCTGCCACCTCTGGTGGACTATATGTCGGTCGGAAGGGAACGTATGCTTCTCAGCTTCGTGGTTGCGTAGAAGAAACAAGCCTGAGGGAAACGAAGCTTGCTCGTAACGGGATGAATATGCGACGTGGGAGGCCACGTTTTGGGGGACAGGCTTCAGCCTTGCAGAGATGGACATGTGGCTTCAGCGCTATTGGTCGCAGCTTGGGCAGAGCTACCGCAGCTAGGGGTCCTGGAGGAGATATAGTACGTACTGTAAGCCAGCAGCCGAAGATACCTAGGTACCTGCCCCAGTAGGTACACACTGAGTAGGTAGGTAGGTAGGGGAACTGGTATGGAGCCGTGAACGGCTTCTTCAGCGGATTTCTACCCAGATGACAGACAGCTCGTCGGAGTTTAGCATTGCCGTTTGTTCTGAGGAGCTCTTCAACAACGGTTATGCCCTTTCCCCAATTAAACCACCTATATCCTGCCTCCAAGCTTGCTTAGCTGGCCAACAAACTTCACTATCTTCTTCTGACTACCTAGTATACTTGCCTGACTGGCATCATGAAGAAGGGGAGCACAAGGGTACATTGCTCGCATGGTCGTTGGCCTACTCATGTGCCCCCTTAGGCGGACTTGTCTGCTTCTCATTTGCATCGCAGAGCTTTATTCCCTCCTTTAAACTCTTGAACGCCACTTGCCGCACCTTCAGTTGCATAGCTATACCAAAAAACTTGCCGCACAGGAAAGGAATACTGCATAGTTGTTCTGGGACGGGCGAAGCGAAGCCATCTTGCCACAACTTCACGTTTACTTCTCTTGTTCCGCAATACAAACCATTCCGTTTTCTATTCTTCTTCAACATCTCAGTTGTAATCTCGACTTTTTGTCCTCTTCCTCCCCCTCTCCCGAAAAAACAAGTCTGTCCCGTTCACTAAAATAACCTTGATAGCGGCTCAGGGTCACGTATCGGGAAGAAGCTTCTTGGATAACAGAGATGGCAGATGATGCAGAGACCCAGGTATGTCGTCCTAGTCCTATTTGCCTTTGGATGTGAAGTTTCCCTTGGGCCTAAGCGGATGGGACCACGCAAGCAAGGTAGTTTACCTACCCAGCTTCCCCAGGGAGTGGGTCACCATCAGAGCTTATCCACGTCGTACGCTACGAATACACGCCCCTGTGACGAGTCGCTGTAGCTCGTTGTGTGTCAGCGGGTACCACTGTAACTTTTCTCTTTACTCCAACGTCCCGGCGGCCATTGGGTAGCCCCCAAACTCGAGCGTGAACCCAGGCTTTTCCATCTGGACCCCACTACTAACCGACTTTCGTGAATGAAGCAGGAGCAAGGAGCGACACCGCCTGCGCACGCAACTTCTTATCCTTCTCCCTCCCTCTTCTCTCCTCCTTTTCACAGAGTCACGACCCCTCCCTGCGATGAAACGCCACAAAAAGGCGCACCCTCGTCTTCTTCCGACTCGTCTGCGCCCCGTCCGAATCCGCCCTCGCAACGGAGAGCCGATACCGCAAGAGTGACGTCCCGAAGAGATCAGGAGGAGAGAGCTCTGAGGGAGACTGCGCATGCGGTGAGGGGGGCGCCCGAGAACGAGGAGAGAGGCAACAAGACTGGTACGAACGGTGCGACTTTCTCTTTCAATCGAGGGGCTTCCGCAAAGAGATACGGCCGAACGTATGTGCCTACAGGGCTCTTGTTCTGATTCAAGAGACTGACACTGACAAATGAACGATAGGGCCGAGGAGCTGCGAGAGCGATACAACAACAGCGAATATCACTCCTTTCCGACCTACGGGTACGATCTGACCCAATGAAACACTGCGGGCGACGGTGTCTCTAACACCTACTCTACTACTAGGAACTCAAAATACGGTGTTCCCGTCCCAGATCCGATGGTGATTTTTCCACACAAGAGAAACAAAACGCCGACTAACACACGCATAGAAGAACTACAGCAGGACCAAATCCATCCTCAACGGCGGTCTTACCGGCGGGACCAGCACTTTCGACAGAGGCAACGATGCGCGCCACAAGAGACTGCCCTCGACGCAACAAGTGGAACCCCCGAGGTCTGCCAAACGCCAAAAGATACAGACCAGAGACGAAGCGCACAAAGACCCCGGCGTGTTCGGTCCAAGATACACCGCTCCGTCATCGGTCTCTCCAACGCCGGATATCCCGCCAGAAACCGTGCCGACGGTGGACTTGACGGGTTCTCAGCAGTCGCCGGATCTCGAACTCGTTAGTAACCGCTCGAACCACGACCCGACGTCGAGTGCGGAAGTCGCCGAATATAGGAGCGTGGAGAGGGCGCATAGCGCAGCTGCTAGCAACAAGCGCAATCGTCGCCCCCGTGTTCGCCATCTGAAGTACGCTCAGTCAACCACGGCCAAAGAAAGCCCCACGGATGATGAAGATGACCTTACAAAAGAAGAGGATGGTCCCCCAAGAAAGAAGCATGCCTTCGATCAACACAAGGGTAGTTCAAAGACAGCATTCCATCTGCCCCCCGTCGTAGGTACGGCAAAAGGTCGGCCAGAAGACATTTCAGACGATGAGCTTGGTAGCCAGGAGAGAATATCATCAAGGGAACGGCATGCCTCCTCGAGTGAGGGCATCTTGATTGAAGATGCACGAAATTCAAGGAAGCCCCCTTCCGCCCGTTCGCGTGGAGATATGACCAGGGTGGACTTTTCAAAGTCGCAGAACGCCCTGCAGCCAAGGTTAATTATCGCTCGCGCTGTCTCCGGGGGGATGATGTTGGATGTCAAGAACTTGGCCGCAGAAGATCGCCCCGTGCTGACAGTAGATCAAAACCGCAAAAGTCTGATCGCGGTCGATTCCACCGGCAAGCCTCGTCCAGAGTACAGATGGCTAGAGGTGAAGCTGATGTTCTGTACCAAAATACTTTACAGTACAATGAACACTCCATTGGTGGCAATTCATAAAGCCTTAGGGAAAGGCACCTGTGGGCTTTTGGTGTTGGAGTTCACTGAGCCCAGTGACGCTCTGGCTTTGGGGCTTTGGGTGGAGGAAAAGGGGAAAGACATCTCTACAGTTACAATCAACTGTATTCCAACCGACAGGTAAGTTAATGCACACCGAAGTTTTCCTATACCCAGCTAATAAAGGTCAGCGGGCAACTTGAGAAGATCTTCAACCACCAAATGCAGAATGCCAGTGATTGGAACGAGAAGCGCGCGTCAAAACCAGATGACATTCAATATCTTGAGCATCAAGAGAAGACCAAACTCAAGCCCGCCGTGAACTCGACGCCAGAGAATCGCTCGAGGCCAACTTCCGCGCAGCAGAACACTCCAACTCAGACCGATCGCCAGCTCCTGCGAAACAGCATGCAGGGGGACGGCTTTGAGTCTGTGAAGACCCCCCTGCCCACGACATCCTCTTTCTTTGCTCTCAATGATGCCGAGGACCGCCAGATCGATACTGAGCGACCTAGGGCATTGTCTTCTAGACAGAGGAAGGATGGGGCTTCTCGATCGGTCTTGAACTCATCGGTCTTGAACTCGTCGCCCAGCTTGTACAGCCGCAAATCCCCCAGTCCTGTGTCCTGGATCACCCAAAATCCCGACTGGGTCAACATTTGGGATGACAAGCCCCTCATCTTTCCTGCCATCGGCAAAAATAGAGCCTCGGTCTACCGTGACGACATCTCGCGCCTCGAGGAGGGCGAGTACCTGAACGACAACCTGATCGGCTTCTACTTACGCTATCTTCAGGTCAATATGGAACGAGAGAACAAGGCTCTGGCTGACCGGATTTACATCATGAACACCTATTTTTACCCCAAGCTGACTGATGTGAAAGCGGGCCGGGGCATCAACTACGAAGGTGTCAAATCGTGGACAGCAAAGGTTGACCTGTTCTCATTCGACTATATCGTCGTTCCGGTCAACGAGAGTGCCCATTGGTACCTGGCAATCATATGCAACCCAGCCAAGTTGCTGCAGAAAACCGATGCGCAGTCTAGAACTGAAAAGGTGGACGCTGCAGAGGGCCCCGAGAACAAGAAGAACGGAGAACTCAAAGAAAACCCAGCCGAGGAGAGTGTGGTGTCTACCGTCGGCGAACAGGTCGGACAAATGAGTCTCGAAGAGGACAAACCAGAAGAAGTGCAACCAAAAGAGGAACCGCAGGAGCCCGAAGAGAAGGGTCTCAAAGCGTCGTCCAACAAGCAACGGCTGCCTCGTAAGGTCATAGGAACCTTGGCTCGAAAGCAGGATCCTACCGAAGCTAGGGTCATTACCCTCGACTCGTTGGGCGTCGGGCATTCCCCAACCTGCGGAAATCTCAAGTCGTACCTCGTTCGAGAAGCGAAAGACAAGAAGAACTTGGAAATCGAGCCTCCCGGCACCTTTGGCATGACGGCAAAGGGCATTCCTGAACAAGAAGACCACGCAAGCTGTGGCGCTTTTCTCCTTGGTTACATGCGAGAGTTCCTTAAAGATCCGGATGGCGTAGTGGCTAGGTTGATTCGCAAGGAGACGCCGAGTTGGGATATTACATCTCTTGCGATGCGGAGCGAGCTCCGCAACATCATCATCGAAAAACGAAAGGAACAGAACGCACTGGAGGTGGAAAAGAAGGCCAAGCGAAAGTCAGCTGTTCAGTCACCTGCCGCCAGCAAGTCTCCTGAGAAATGTCAAGCAGAACCCGCTCGAACAAGGACTCCCCAACCAGTGCTTGACGCGCCAAAGAACCCGTCATCTACCGTCAAGGGATCTCCGGTAGTTGCTCATCTGTCGTTGCACAGTCGAGGCAGTCCGTCTGCAAAGGATGCAGTCGGTGCCGCGGCTGCACATGTCTCAGCGACAGAGTCTCCCACACAAGCGGTGCCTCCTGCAAAGGACGAGTCTCCCAAAAGCGTAGGGTCTTCTTTGCATACTGAGGCTCCGGAATCGCCACCCATCGTTGCTGCGACGAGTGAGGAGAGTGGGTTGCTGAGACCCCTGAAAGAGAGCTCGGAAGGACCACAAACGCCAGTCCGCGTGCAGCCACACACCGCTGACAGCTCAACGCCAGCTCGCCTTCGGACCAGCCCTCGCCATACCAAGCATAAGCCTGCCAATGATGGTGGTATGTCTAGTATGCTGCCTCCCCTCGTTTCTTCTCCAGCCAATCCTCCCAGCGAGAAGAAGTCGTCTTCCAAGAGTACCAAGAGGAAACTCAGTAACAGCGAGCTGATTTTGTGCCAACTGCCGTCTCCGCCGTCAAAGTCTACCAGTCACAACGAGTTAGTCACTTGTCGGTCTAAGAAGAAAAGCATATCTCCAAGTCGCCAGCTACTTAGCGAGATGCACTCTTCATCTGGATCGACGCAGCAGAGCAAAGCAGCATTGGAAAATGGTGAGAAAGAGGCCGGGAAACCGGATAGCATCGTCATCGAGGACGAAGCACCCCCAGAGTCACCACTGCGCACAAAGACGGACGGCCCCACTGTGACGAGCCGCTACTTCCCAAGGAAAGAACTACCTCGCATTCATTCGTTGCCGTCGTCAGAACCAAAGGTGAAGAAGAGGCGTTCTGTGAAGATTGTTGGAGAGGCGATTCCAAGCATCGAGAACCCCGAGACCGTGGATCTCACCGCACAGTGAAAAAGACTTGCGCCGCGATACCCTGATTGTGAGGTGGATAGTAAATGATTGAGATGTGAGTGGAAGGACGAAGGCCAAGGGAGGCTGGGTCTGTGGGAAAGTCTGCTATCCATTGGCGCGCAGCGTTGTTCAGGTAGCATACCAACAAATAGACTTAGAGCACGGCTTCTTGAAGGCAATGAAGAAATAAACATTTTGCTTCCAAGAGTGGCCGCAATTTACTCGTGGCCGTGACGGAGAGTAGAGGCTCATGTCATAGTTCGTACATTGTGGTACAAGATCCTCTGTGAGTGCTTTTCCCCTGTCCCGCCCTCCTTGTCTCTTCTCTCGCGCTATCGTAGGAGGAGGGGAGACTTCTATATGCTTTTGTTACTCGCTTTCTGAATTCGATGCATCATTATGGCTGCCGTTCACGTCCAGCTTTTTCAGCACCTTGGGCACCTCAAACACATATCCACCGTTCTTCCCCTTGCCCTTGCGCATCTGCCACCTGCCTAGCCTGTGCTCCTTGCCTACCGCCGCCACGACGCAAACGCCATCCTGCCCGCGCTCACCGCGTTCAAAGATGGCAATGTCATTAATCACCCCCTTCAGGCCGCTAGCGGTATCTTCTGGCTTGTTCTGGCCAGCTCTCGAGGCCTGCTCGGCCTCTGATGTGAGAACGCCCGCCGCCTCGATTTTTCTCTTATCCTCACTTAGGCGCCATACCCTTATGCAGCCGTCCCAGCTTCCACTGAGGATGACGTCTGAGTAGGGGATCGTCTTGAGAGCCGTGATCCACCGCGGTTGCGGCGGCGGCACGATGCTCGGATCCGGGTTGTGATCCGCCGACACCTCGTCTGGCCGGAGGGCTTGTTCGAGGCCGTGGGCCATGGGGTAGATGTGCAGCGGCTTCTTTTTTGTGACGCTCCAGAGGGCAAGGGAGCCATTGTCGCTACCCGTGACGAAGAGCTCATCGTCAATCATGGCAACACGGTCCATGCTACCCTCGTGCGGGAGTGAGCGCGGGTCGACGTCCGGACGGGACTTCTTGTCTACGGCGCCGCCGCGGAAGACGAGCTGCGTCTCCTCGGCGACCTTCCACAGACGTGCTGTCCGGTCACGTGCGCCTACACTTACGCAACGCTCCTGGGCAAGGGCGTCGATGTCGACAATTTCGTCTTGGTGGCCGAAAAGAGTCTCGACGTAGGCGAGCTCGTCCAAGCTCCAGACCTTGACCGTGCGGTCCTTTGAGCAAGAGTAGAGCTGGTTCGTGCCGCGGCGGAAGGCGAGACCGGTGATGGCGTCTCGGTGGTGGGTGAAGACGCGGATGGGCTTGAGGGTCTCGGCGTCGTAGACGATGAGCCTACGGTCCTCGCCGCCCGTGACGACGTACTTGCCATCCGGCGACGCCGCAACACACAGGATCTTGTCAACGTGGCGCTGGAACGACTTTTTTGTCGCGAAGTGTAGGTTGCCCCTTAGCCAATTCGCCAACTCGGGCTTCTTGCGCGGCGGGGCGGGCGGCTTCTTGGGCTTCTTCTTGGTGGTCTGCGGGAACTGGTGTTGGGGGAGGTCCTGTATCCTCCACTTGTGCAGGTACAAGTCCTTGGTCGTTGTGTAGGCGTAAGGGGCATTAACGGCAACGGAGGTAAAAGTCTCAGTGTTGTTGCGGAAGAAGGACGAGGTCGCGCGGTCAAAGGCGAGCTCGTCGACGAGGGCCCGGTAGACCTTGCCCTTGGACTCGGCCACATCCTCCTGTAACCGCTCGTTGATCAAGTCGCGGTCGATTTCGGCGGCGTCGAAGCCCACCTCATCCACTTGCTGCTTGACGTTCTCGAGGTAGCGCTCCGCAAGCCGCAGGCGGCGCTCGGCGGCCGTCTCGCCTGCGACGCCGTCGTCCTCCGACGAGCCATTGTCGCTCTCCTCCGCGGCGGAGACTATTCCCTCGTCGTCCGAGTCGCTGCCCGAGATCGATTCGTCGTCGTCGTCGTCGTTCTCACTTCGCTTCTTGGACGCGGGTGCTGCCGCTGCCGCGGATCTCTTGCCTTTGCTGCCGCTGCCGCCTTTAGCCACCGCAGACGATTTCGGAGGGGCTCTGTTGGAGGACTTGGAGGCGGCAATCCGCTTCTTGGGGGCCACGGGGGCGTCTGTCCTTTTCCGCTTCTTGTTGGCGCCGGGGATTGTGAAGAAGGACGACATCTTGGGCGAGCTTCCTATGCTTTGCCTGGATATCTGGGCAACTTTTTTTTTTCCGTCCTGGCCCGCCTACATCGACGATATTTTTTTTGGAGGTGGGCTGCCCAGAAAAAAAAAGTTCAGGTGGGTACGTATCTCGGAGAATCAGATGCCAGGGTGGGGTGTCGATGCACCCAATCAAGAGCAGTGCGACTGGGGGTGTGGTTTTTCCGGGCGACGGCGGTCTACTGGGGCAGAATTCACCCACGGCGGCCCGTTCACTTCAGGCTGTAGCTTGACTGCGCGTTCCGGGGGGTAGCTCGACCGACCTTGGAGGTTGAAGTCTGACGAACAACTGACCCTCATTAACGACGTACGAACACCACCACCGCCACCGCCAGAACCTCTACCTCCTCGTCAACAACGAACTAGCCACCGCAACAACAGCCAAGATGTGAGATACAAGCCTCCCAATAATTGGTCAAATAAGATGCAGCCGAGCTAACACAAATGGCATCTGGCAGGGAGGTACTACTGGGTATCACGGGCAAGGACTTTACCATCATCGCAGCTTCCAAAGCTGCCATGCGTGGCGCGACGGTCCTCAAGGCTGCCGACGACAAGACGAGAGCGCTGAACAAGCAAACACTGATTGCATACTCTGGCGAGTCGGGCGATACTGGTCAGTAACCGCCATGATGCTCCTACCCCGCTGGAGGAGGGTCACCCCTCGTCAGTGTCGTCACGATGCGGGAAGGTATGCTAACACGGCTCGACCACCCCCAGTCCAATTCGCCGACTACATCCAAGCGAACTCCCAGCTCTACTCGATGCGCAACGAGACGGACCTCTCTCCCTCGGGTCTCGCCAACTTCATCCGCGGCGAGCTCGCCTCCAGCCTGCGGTCGCGGAAGCCCTACAATGTCAACCTGCTCCTCGGCGGTGTCGACCCCATCACACAGAAGCCTGCGCTGTACTGGCTGGATTACCTTGCGTCGCTGGCGCCCTTGCCATACGCCGCCCACGGCTACGCACAGTACGTTGAAGCACGCAAGCTGCCGAGCCCTGCCTGGTAGCTCCGAGGTTGTGGGGAGATATGCAGACACAACTAACGCGGGAATTTTAGATACTACTGCCTGTCGATCCTCGATAAACACCACCACCCCGACATCACACTCGGCCAGGGCATCAAGATTCTCAACATGTGCACGGACGAGCTGAAGAGGCGGTTACCGATTGACTTCAAGGGCATGACGGTCAAGGCCGTGACCAAGGACGGTATCGTTGACATAGAGTTCGACGACGACAAGGTTGTGAAGGCTGCTTGAGGCGGCAGTCTGCGGTGAGGTGATGACGGAGGAGAGAACAGGCTTTTCAACGATGGGTGCGAAGCAGCATCAGCGAAAGAGGCCTTGCCAGCAAAATGTACTACTAGACCGGGCTGGTAAATGATACAGGCATCAGTTCTATTACGAAGAATCCTTGTTTTTTTGGCGAGGGCTTTTGGCTCGTACTTTATATGTGATGATGGGCACAATAGTGTACCCAGACATTGACCGGCATGTGCAAGTAATCCAGGGTCGGCATGTAGAACGAGAATACGGCATTGATCATGAAGGCCGAAAGTCAAGCCTTTCTTTCCTGCAGCCACAAGACTGTCCCATAATCGGGCTCAACCGTGCATGAGAGCGGTCACCGTGTCAGTCTGCGCGTATGAGGCGAGCTGTTGCAACGAGAGCTGAGGGAGGGGGCGAATGCTGAGGGCCACAGTCTTGCCGCAGGCACAGGCATGCCGTGGGTTTTGAAACGGGCGCCGAGCCAGGCCATAACGGAAGGGATTATTTTGGTTCTCCCGGGAATCTTTTGAATCGTTCATTGCTTTTCCTTTATCAGAACAGACCGTCCCATCTTTCGCGTGTTTTGAAAAAAGTTGGGAAAAGTCAAGGAACGAGAGCGGATGGCTCCTAACCAAGGTATCCGTACTCACTCGTAGGTGATGCGCCTGGATACATGCCTGCTCCAATGGTCTGAGCTGGGAGTAGCGCTTGACTCGCGCCATGGTATGTTTCCCTTTGTGAGAGTTGAAGCTGACTAGTCTCTACACTTTTCTTTTTTCCGTTCTTTATTGGGCGCCAGCGGTGGCTCGGCTGTTCCGATGCGTCAAAAACGAGCCAAATCTTTTGGTGTTTGTGTCTCGCCGGCCGCCAGATGCGCAACATTGTTTTGCCGTTTGAACTCGAGGCTGTATACATTGCGCAGGGTATCCTTGATCCTAAGAGGCCGGGAGGGATGATGGCCGAGCAACTCAACTCTCCTTCCACCCCCACGGAATGACGTTTACTGTCTAGGCAGAAAGTTCGAAGCATTGCATTGATAGGCCGCTAAATTGGGAGGCGACCGTTCCATATGCATGTTGCATGAGGATGACGGTGGCAGTCATACATTTTGGGGGGATAGAAATGACAATGAGGGACATCGATAGCGACCATGGAGAAAGGTGCGGAACGTGTTGGCACGGTGGGGCCCTGCTGTTCTGCTCGTCCAGTTGATGGTGTGTTTGGTTTCAGTGTTAAGCCACCTCTCGTCACTTGGGGGTTTCGGTAGCCGTAGGTATTGCTCGGACTCCGCTAGCCTACCCGACCGAACGGCAGCTTATCTTTCGTAGCAGTAAAGACTGGACTGAATTGCAGAACCCGCCTTAGGTTGGCTGTGCATGAGGATCTTCTCGGTTCGTTAGGACATGCCTTTGCAGTCTCTGGTTATTCCATAGGAAGGCTTGGCCAGTCAACTCGCAACCGGAGTCATTGTCGCCACTTGGCCACTTGCCTCCATTGCGGGGCATCCTGTAACCCCGAACTTGACCACTTGTCTTGCTTTCCCGGACAATACTCCCGATACCCAACCGGGACAGCCAGCCCAGCCAAAGTCAAGCATCCGAACTACCAGCCTTCCCAAAAAATATTTATATGTATATCAGTGTACGGTACAGCACATATAGTATTCTCAAAGTTGTACAGCCCTGGTCCATGGTTTTATTGAAAGCGGTTTCTTCCACTACAAGCACTGCATCGCTGCACTTTGGATTATTGCCGACGGACCATCTGACGTGGGAGTGCGCGCAGCATACTTAGGTGTCGGAAAGCGTTGCCGTGCAAGGCAAGATTCAGGGTCCTGTTCGTGCGCGGGCCGGAGCGCCATAGACGTGACGTTTGTTTGCATCAGCTGAGGTATGGCATTTATTCACCTGTTGGTGCCAGGTGCCAAAAGCGGTACGTATCTGGGTTTGGGGTAAGTAAATACTAGTGTACAGGTAAGGTACTACACAGTATTTGTCTGGTTCCTCTAACGGGATGCCGAATAACACCTGCCAAGGTATATGTGCAAGGCGGTCACTCCTAAAGGTCGCACAGGTGCATAATGATAGCAACACAGACTTAGAAAAAGACAGCGAGAGAGGAAGAGGGAGTACGTGTAGGTAACGAAAGATTAGCACAACAGGGGGAAAACCTGGCCGCTGTTGGCTGTAGATACGGTTTAGCGTGGACTGTCACCTCACATGTCATCATCCTCTGGCCGCCCACCTGGTAGAAAGCAGGCGCATGCTACACGTCCATCAGGCTGGCCAATCCGGTGCCTTGCTTGTCCCCCCCTGGGGGGGGGGGGGGGGGGGGGGGGTAGAGGATGACGGAGCCTGAAGCCTGTCTGTCTAAAGGGGCCTGAGGGCGAGCCCGTCTTCGACTTCTCGACTCACCTCAAACGGGCAGGCGCGGAAGTGGGTGAATGGGTGGGAGGAAGGCATAAAAATCGACAACAAGGGAAGGCGAAGGGGGGGGGGGAAGGAGCCGTCGAATTTTTCTTTGGAGGAGGGGGCGGGCAGGTGCCGTCTCGTGGTGCAGTGCCAGTGCCAGCGCCAGTGCCATGCCAGCAATAGCACCCACCATTACCAACGGAGGTACTGTGTACTGTAGGTACTGTACCTACCTAGTTTACCTAGACGGCAGGGGTGTCTGGCCTTTTCTGGTGGATTCCGACACAATCTCAAACCAATTTTTTTTTCTCCCCTACCTACTTCTTGCCTCCTCCGATCTTCAAATCCCTTTTTCCCTCCCACACCTCCCCTCCCACAAAACTCTTCCCACCTCACAAAAAAAAAAGGGATTCTTATTCCTTCAACCCCCATCCTCTCACCGACACATCACTTTTCATCACTTGTTCTCTTGTCTTTCCTTTGAAGCATCTTGGGAAATACAAGGTTCTGAACTTAATCGTCGTGCGTCTTCAGCACAACGCGACTGCCTAATACACGATCCCGAGAGACGAACATTTGGAAGTCGCCCCCGACTTTCGGTTTTCATTTCTCTTTTCCATCCTTCGGTTTGCCTGTTTTTATTCCCTCACACAAAAACAACCGCGGACCGGCTTTCCTTTACTCGCACCTACTCTCTTAGCTGTCTTTTCAGTCTCCTCGAGAGCAACCCCACCCGACGATCTTGCGATACCCTTCTGTCGACATACGAAGCAACCCAACCAAAACCCCCTTCGACACTCGCGATCAAATCATCCATTATGGCTGATCAACTCAACATGTCTGGCCTGAACATCCAGGACCAGAACCAACCCCGCTCCTACATTCCTCCCCACATGCGTAAGATGAATGGTGGCCCTCCGGCTCCTGCTCCGGCGGCGGCAATGAACGGCGGCGGCGGTGGTATCAACAACAGCGCTTGGGCTGGGTCAGTCTTACCCCCTTGATGCGGAATGTTCTCATCTGTTCCCTCATCCTCGATACGGGAACGACATGCGCTAACCAACTTCTGTAGTAGAGGCCAACAGAATTTCGATGCTCGTGCGCCTGCCGGTGGTGACTGGCCTGCCATGGGCGGTCCCGGCGGCCCTGGGGGTCCTCCCGGCCCTCCTCCTGCCCAGCAGCAGTCCTTCCACCCTCGCGGTGGTCGTGGTGGCTGGCAAGAGGGCGGTGGCCGTGGTGGATACAGCGGCGGCGGCGGCGGCGGCGGCTACAGCGGTGGCGGCGGCGGCGGCCAGCAGGCTCGTGGCTCCGGCGATGGCCAGTGGCGCGAGGGCAAGCACATTCCCGGCCCCGCCAACCCTCGCATCGAGCGCGAGCTCTTCGGTACTGGTGTCGACGACGCGTCCAAGCAGCAGACCGGTATCAACTTCGAGAAGTATGACGACATCCCTGTCGAGGCCTCCGGACACGACGTCCCTGAGCCCGTCCTCACCTTCTCCAACCCCCCTCTCGATGACCATCTCATCAGCAACATCGAGATGGCCCGCTACAAGGTTCCTACTCCGGTCCAGAAGTACTCGATCCCTATCGTTATGGGCGGTCGCGATCTCATGGCTTGTGCCCAGACCGGCTCTGGAAAGACTGGTGGTTTCCTCTTCCCCATTCTGTCCCAGGCCTTCATCAACGGCCCTTCCACTGTTCCCCCGAATGCTGCAGGTGGTTTCGGCCGTCAACGTAAGGCCTACCCCACCTCTTTGATTCTGGCTCCTACTCGTGAGCTGGTTTCCCAGATCTACGAGGAGTCTCGCAAGTTCGCGTACCGCTCTTGGGTCCGCCCTTGCGTCGTCTACGGTGGTGCCGACATCGGTTCCCAGCTCCGCCAGATTGAGCGCGGCTGCGATTTGCTCGTTGCCACCCCCGGACGTCTTGTCGACCTCATTGAGCGCGGTCGCATCTCCCTCCAGAACATCAAGTACCTTGTTCTCGACGAGGCTGACCGCATGCTTGACATGGGTTTCGAGCCCCAGATTCGCCGCATTGTCGAGGGCGAGGACATGCCCAACGTCCAGAACCGCCAGACGCTCATGTTCTCGGCCACCTTCCCCCGCGACATTCAGATGCTCGCCCGCGACTTCCTAAAGGACTACATCTTCCTGTCTGTCGGTCGTGTTGGTTCCACCTCCGAGAACATTACCCAGAAGGTTGAGTACGTCGAGGACGTCGACAAGCGCTCTGTCCTCTTGGATATTCTCCACACCCACGGTGCTGGTCTCACTCTCATTTTCGTCGAGACCAAGCGTATGGCCGACTCTCTGTCCGATTTTTTGATCAACCAGAACTTCCCCGCCACGTCGATTCACGGCGACCGCACTCAGCGTGAGCGTGAGCGCGCTCTGGAGTTCTTCCGTAACGGTCGCTGCCCTATCCTGGTTGCTACTGCTGTTGCCGCGCGTGGTCTTGATATTCCCAACGTCACCCACGTCGTCAACTACGACCTGCCCACCGACATTGACGACTACGTCCACCGTATCGGTCGTACTGGTCGTGCCGGAAACACCGGTCACTCCACTGCCTTCTTCAACCGCGGCAACCGTGGTGTCGTTCGCGAACTTCTTGAGCTTCTTAAGGAGGCCAACCAGGAGGTTCCCAGCTTCCTCGAGACTATTGCCCGTGAGTCTTCCTACGGCGGTGGCCGTGGCGGCCGTCCTCGTGGTGGTGGCCGTGGACAGGGTGCCAACCGTGACTTCCGCAAGTTCGGAGGCGGTGGTGGTGGTGGCGGCTTCGGAGGTGCCCCTGGTGGTGGCTTCAGCGGCGGCGGTGGTGCTGGTGGCTACGGTGGCAGCGGAGGCGGCGGCGGCGGTTTCGGCGGCCCCCCCGCTGCTGGTGGCTATGGTGGCGGCGCTGGCGCTGGCGGTGGCTACGGCGGCGGTGGTGGTGGCTACGGCGGTGGCGGCTACGGCAACCCCGGTGGCCCTGGAGGAAACTCTTCCTGGTGGTAAACATACTTTCATCACCATGACGACTGGCGACTGTGATGCACACGGAGGCCTCACAACATCTCGCCACGCAGTTTCTCTGACAGGCTGCGAGTTTTCGATGCCTCATCTTTCTTTTTGGTTTGCGCGCATGGGTCGACATGGTACGCATTCATCACGCTTTTTCTGCATTTCAACTTTTTCGACACGGCGACATGATCCCGAGAGCCGACGGTTGTGCGTCTCATTTCTCGACGAGAAGCATCATCGGGTGTTCGGACAGGCATCGGCATCGATAGAGAGCATTTCTTTGATTTTGCTGGACCGAAACTCCATGATACCCTTAGACCGACATTGGGAGAAGCTTCGAGAATCGACAGGGCTGCATGACAACACACATGCGGTGTGCTGCAGCGTGGCCGGATCTATGGATACACGACACGGATCCTGGATCTGCCTACGCATTACGAAGATCATGTTCTGCTTTTCTTCCAGCGTTTCCCAAAGGGCATATTCGACGCTTTTCGATGATAGAAGGGTCATGCATTTCGCCGTGCATACAATAGACAAAAGTGGATTTCTCGGTCGTCTGGTCATCATCGACGCGCAGCCGCAGGTCTGCCCTCGGGGCAAGCAAGGCAGGGCAGCGATATTGAGGACAAGGCGGCATCATAGACTGGACTGGTAATGGAAGGTTCGGATGGACGGTCGACAGGACGGTTAATCACGAGACGTATTGAGAGCGGGAACCAAAAGCCCTCCCAGGCACACAGAGTTGGGATTACAACAGGGAGGGGTTACAAAAGTTCTTGCTCTTAATCGGTAATGGCCACACATGGACGTGGTCTTCAGCTCCTGCAATAAAGAGGAATTGCGGGGGGCTGGAGGCATCAGAGACTTCGGTCTTGGGTTCGGGGCGAGGCGGCCGATCAAGGTCATCCCCTGGTAGACAGCCAGTCTGGACTGAGAAGTCCCAATAAAAACAGATTCTGATATAAACATTTTTTCGTGTGTAACTACTTGTGCAACGCGAGGTTTGGCGGGCGTGCTGCGATCCATCATAGTGACAGGATGGAGGCGAGTCGGACAAAGAGGCCAAACACCTATTGAGCCCCGAATGTTGGGCATGCATCATCGAACAGGAGACTCGCTGATGCCATTGTCTTGACGCGGCGGTTCTTGGGTAGACGAGTGAAAGATGAGAACCAAAACCCGATTGTTTTGGAAAGGGAGTCAACGAAGTATTTTTTGACTTGCGGCATCTGCAGTTATCTCCCTCGTGTAATGTTTATTTCAACACCGAATACAGACTGGAAAGAGCTGCGGGTGTCTGTGTCCGAGGGTTGTGGAATTGGGTCCAGAGAAGCCGACTGGTTCCATACGCAGTTACGTAAGGCTGGGGCATGGAAGGAGTCCAGATGGCGGAGGTATCTAGGGTGCTGTAGGTGCGAGCAAGTAACACCGAAAAACAGTGCTTGAAACCTCGGACGCGTGTGGTTTGGGATGCCATTCCAAGGTACGGATAAAGGAGTACTCACTTGGACTTTGGGAAATAGACGTACTTGGTTTGTGGTGCTGTGCCGGACTTTCCTGAAAGTTTCCTAAACCAAAGTGTGGGCGACGGCAAACTATTTCACTACCTTTTTAGTGGTGGGTGTCAGCCTGACGCGCTCCCCCAAATCGTGAGCCGCGCTCCGTGCCTCGCTTTTGGAGAGCTGCATAGCAGCGGAATCTGAACATCAGCAGCTGGTCTGGGCGGTCGGAAAAGCCCAACCCAACACAGCACATCACATCAAAAGTCCGGTCCATCATCCACTTCCTCCAATTCACCCAACCCGCGCCATAATTTTCTTTCACCAACACCCCATCCCTTAATTCGAATAACCTCACAGCTCCATAATCGCGACACCAACGCCTACTGCCGCATTCGCGTGACGAGCTAGATGACGCTGGACCAATGATTGCAACCCATCCGGATACACTCTGAATCATTGACTCCCGCCAATTGACCAGCCTCACGCCACCCTTCGATGTCGCCGTCTTCTCCCAGTTCCACCGCGGGCGGCGCAATGTCGGACGCAGAGGCGCCTACTTCTCCTGCGCGTGGCGATGAGGGCAAATCCTTTCTCTCACAGGCCATGACCGAAGACGACGACACTCGAATGATGGACGGCACACCCGAGCCAAGCGAGAAGACATCAGGCCGTGGAAAGGGCAAGAACGCAGCAAAGGAATCATCCAGCAACATCACTGGCAAGATTCGGCACCTGAAGAAGGAGGACGGCGAGCCGCTCTGGCGCAAAGACATCCAATACGACTTTCTCAAGGCCATCTTCGATGACGAAACAGCCGTCTTCACGAACTCGTACGAGCCCGAGAGACCCCGCCAGAACTTTGCCGATCTCTACATCGACACCATGTCGCGAAGCAGCAAGACGAGCAAGGTTCTTCGCGACAAGCTCCTTAGCGACCGCACTGCAGCAAAGGGCATGGCCATGGTCTGCCTACTGGTCAACATCGGCAGAATGAACACCACGCTCAACTGTAAACCCATCTCCTTCATGTGCCCATCGACTGCCACCCGCTAACACTTCTACAGTCTTCCCCGAGATGCGAGCCCAATTGCGAACATACCACGCCATCCCCTCCCTCCAGGCGCACCAAGATGCGCATGCCTACAAGCAACTCCAGGATGCTCCAAGACTAAAGTCCATCCTCAAGGGTGGCGCCGAGGACCGCGAGGAGCCTGGCAGCCTCAACAAGATCAAAGCTCGCGATGTTCCTCGAACGAACCCCGTCAACCTGCTCTTCGTCATCTGCCAATCGGCCGCAAAGATCGCCGAGCTGCATTTCCCTCCCGGACGAGAGTTCCACGATCTGGTCATGAAGACCAACTACACCAGCATGTCCCGTGCCAAGGCATTTCTTTGGATCATGTGGTTCTACCTCGAGTCCGATTTTACGGAAGAAGGCTGTGACGAGAATCCCTTTGGCCCGGGAGTCGACTACGGCGTGGACGTTGCCAACCAAGGCGTCCCGAGCCTCATCGAGATGACGCCAGAGGAGGAGGCAGCAGAGAATGTCGATACGGCGCTGGAGATCAAGTTTGGCGAGGAGAAACAGAAGATGCGCGCCAAGATTCTAGAGGCAGACCAGGCATATCTGGCCGACAACCAAACAAAACGTGGCTCCAGGACATCTCGTGTCATGGCAGAGGATGGGCCAGCCATCTTGCCTCGCATCCGTCCTTCGAAGCACGAGTCTGATATGGATAGCGTTCGTTCGACGCCGCCACCCAAGGCTTTGGCACGCGGGCTCGGGGGCTCGGCTCGACGCGGGGGTGCACCACTCAAGTACCAAATCTTCGAGGCTTCTTCCCCGGCGGGTCCTTTGCATGGCTCCGCGGAGGGCATTGTTGCCAGAAAGCCCCGGCCGCCGACAGCACACCAAATTGCGGTGGAGAGGAACAGAAACCAACGGGTTGAGTACATTCTTGATCGCGGCTACCGCAAAGAGCTACATAAGGCGAAGAAGAAGCGGCACCAGGGAAGCACTCTCTACCGAGCTTTCATGCGTATCAAGCAAATGGAGAACCCGTTCGAGGACAGCGACCCGGAAGACGATCCCCGTCTGCAGCTGGCAAACAACGATGGGAGCGCTGGGCCCTTCAGACAAAGAGGTATCGGGGGTATCGCGCCCCTGGCATCAGAGAGCGACGACTTCGGCGAAGAGGCGAACGCGTATGCCGCAGCTTTGAGACGTACCTCGCGGCGATTGAAACGATGGGATGCCCATGAGGGACCTCCCCTCGGGGTCGTCCCTCCCAGGAAGAAGAAGAAGGCCAACGGCGAAACCAACGGTAACGCCAACGATGACGCGGGTGACGTGACCATGGACATTGACGCGCAGAGAGCCTCAGAGATGAGGGAGGACTCACAGACCCAGGCGAACGGCGATGCCAATGGTGACGAGACGCTCGGCGACATCACCATGGGAGACATTACCATGGACGATGGCGACGACGCCGACAAGACGGCTGCCGCCGACGACGACGAAGAGCTGGACGATATGGATAGGTCTCTGCTAGGTCTTGCCGCCGAAGACGCCGAGGATTCTGCCTCTGAGGACGAGTAGAAAGCCCCTCGGGTCTCTCGTCGTCTTTTCCAGCCCTCGCGGAAAATTGGATGAACACCCCCGATGGCAATCGATACACAGCGAACGGCGCTCGCGCCTTCCTTCTAGTGACGCCTGCACCAGCATTGCTGGGGCTCTGCGGGGCGTTTCTTTGTCCCGCTTTCTCGGTTTGGTCGTTTTTTTCTTCTTGTTCTTTTCCTAGACTTGTGGGCGTCCAGGTTGTATACTAGCAGCACGAACAAGACAATATCAAAATTGGGTGCGAAGGGTTCGCAAACAGAAGCGGGGGACGTAGACGTCAGAGAAGCTAGGGAGGGGATATATTTCTATAGGAAGCGCATTGAGGTTCTCCCCGTCTTTGAAGGAATCAGTCGTCTTGCTCATTGTTTTTTTTTTTTCTTTTCTTTTCGGCTCATTACACGCCGTGCCGATGCTCGCGGCATGGGAGTTCAATGGACAGTTATATACATGACAGAGTTCCCCGTGATGTGTTTAACATTTCTTCGCATGCCTTTTAGTGTGACGTCGGACCCAGAGATGGACGGTTCATTCTGTGTCGATTGTAATTTCGTGGAAAAGGGCGTCGAGGGAGGCGTGGAATAGGCCAGCAGCTTTCCCACAACCCGGAGATATCGGCAGTCGAACCCGATAATGCTCGGAGCGGGTTGCTCGACGACGTGGTGTTTATTTCTTTTCTTTCCAAGTTCAAGAGTTATTATGGGCATGATTGACACTCATCCACCACCCCATTTCCTCAGCCTCTTCGGTTCTTCTTGTGTAGTAGTACAGGTATATCTGGTGAAGTTTTGTCAACTCATCATGTTAAGGGTGGGGGCACGACTCGTCCTATTCGTGAGCGGCCCGCCTTGAGTGAAGCCTGCCAGAATGACCACAATACCGAACATCGCTCTGCAATTCTGGAGACGGGCCTATCCATCCGGGGGTTGACTGCTGCCGCGCACACGTGGAGCATGTGGAAGACCTCCTTAAGAACCGCCCAGTCACTCTATTTCGAACGGCAGGGGCTAATGACACCATCGAGTTCCTAAACTTGCATCAAACGTCGTACTCCCGGGCCATCGAGGAATGTCGCATCCGAGTTCACCACCAAACGATACGAGGCGTAGCGCGAGTTGTTGATCCGGACCAGGCGGCTTGCCAAATGACCGCAGCCAGGCCCAAGGGCTGCTGTGTTAGTGTCGGTTCGCCTTACGTGGATGCGACGGCCTTGGCTCGAGGCGCGTGAGAAGTTCCGCTCGTCTACTTCCTGGGCGGTAGCCAGAATGCGAAGCTGCCGATGCAGACGGGCAAAAGACTGATTGGTGTTGGCAAGCGACTCGGACAAGCTCTGGAGAAACTGGCGACACGACCGAGGGTCTGATGGGCTGAGGGCAGTACTAAACCAGGAATACGCTGCACTACCGCAGAGCTCGACCCTATCGAGGTTGCCCGAGCTCCCAGGCGATGTGCCGCTGCCCATGGACAGTTTGATGCTCAACGACAGGACGACACACCCAAAAGGGTATGCTACCAATCACGGGTCTTGGACAGTGGCCGGCCGTCCTTGTTGAGGGTCTGTCGGTCCTTCTGCGGCTATCTGCCGAGAAGCCGATGATCTGTTGAATCTAGCAAAGAGGTTTCAGGTTTCCTTCCTGTGTTCCAGGTTCACTTCACGTAGTTACCGAGGCACCTGTTCAAGGCGGTTGGTTCCTCGTGAGGTCGCCGGGTACACAATAATGGTGATACAGTTAGAAAAACACAGCATAAGCATCATCATGCCCAATACTCAACACAAACAACTCCACGTAGTTACAGTGTCGAAGCCCCTAACGAGCAGTCCAGCCGCCGTATCTCGGTATCACCCGTTCATCAAGCACGGTGTACCTAGGTAGGTATCCTAGAAGGCGATATGAGAGGGTAGGGCTTAAGTCCTTGCCGACTAAGTCCGCCAATACTCTCGTATCGTCGGAACCGTTTCGGCCAACAGGTGCCAGAAGAAAGAGTTTGTGCCAAGATGGCGGGAGAACTGGGGCCCAGGGGTGTGGGGGAGTTGAGTTGATTTCCTTCCCCCTCCTCCCGATTTTTCCGTGATCACGACCGGGGTAGGGGAGGTGAAGAGTAGGTTCGGAATCTACCAGTCGCCAAGAGTAGCTTATTCGCCGGCCATCTCGAGCAGTGCATAGGCCTCTACGATGCGATGAGTTGGGATGATATCGAGGCAGCCGAGCAGCGTTACTCGCGTGTCCTGTCCGGGACGTGTTGATAAGTCTTAAAAAGGTACTAATTCCAGGCGTATCCCTCATAAGGTCGCTCAAGTTACACATCCTCTCCGAGTGTGTTAACCATTGCTTACAGAGGAATACCCGGTTGCATTTCCCAGCCCCTCTTCCTCTTGCTCAAAGGGGGGTGGCAGGTTCGATCATGGGTCCATGGATTCCAGCGGAAGTGCGTACGTCAGATAATATAATATTTCCATGGGGGTGGTTGGCTTCAGTGATTGGGTCCGCTCTGCTACACGTGTATTCATTCGTCCACGATCGGTAAAAAGTTAAGCTCGGACCACCCTCAAAACATTAGTGTTTCTGGATGGCTTCGTCGCGAATGTCCAATATGCCTGGCTTTCAGCAAATACGACGTATGCAGGGGTCATTTGCTGATATTTTTGTCGTGTCCCTTGCCTTGGGTCGCGTGCCAGTGGTTGGATGGTATCCTGCCGTTGTCGGAAATAAACAGGATAGGGTGATGAGCGGAGTTCGTTTGATAACGAGGCGCTGACTGCGACGTCTCTGTGAACGCCTTGCAAATGATTATTATTCAGCCGGCAAGGTGGCTCTATTGAATCAATAGGTGGCAGGGATCTGCAAGATGGCCATGAAAATACGAGATGGCTTCTGAGTGTGGCCTCAGCTACATTGGGCGAGGCCATTATGACCAGCATGCATGTCACCGGTGCATACCATTGAGAGATGCGACCGTGGCAGGAGGAGGCGAATTTGGGTCGAGGTATGGATACATCGCAACATACTATCTAGGTGTTGTAGTAGAGGATATCCGTGCCGTCGTGTGCTTGGTGGGCCTATGTTTGAGAGGTAAGTCTGGCCCGGATGTTGAGAGTGTTGAATCTAATGTTGCAATCCAGTTCAGTTGCACAGCTTCCTTTCCCGCTAGTTATGCATAACACTTTGGGTGCACTAGGGAGAGATTTGTTGGTTGGCGCGCTGGCTAACTTGGGCAGGATTCCTCTCCTAGGTAATTTGCCGAGCCGAGCCATTGTCGGTCCGGTGGTGCGAAACGACCTACCTACTTACCTACAGTACGGATACTTGCCCTAGTATTCGGGAAATGGCATCGGCTATTTGCACTCGCACTTGCATTGCAGTCTTGTCTCGATTACGTCGACATGCGCTGGCCGAGAGTGGGCACCTTCTCGCCTCGTGCTAGTCGTATCATGGCATCCAGCAACCCCCCCCCACCCCCCGGTCTCCTCCTGCCCCCATCTTCGTCCCGTTTCGTCCTGTGCCGGGCCCCCTTCCCTTTTCGTTTTCCTTTTTCCTTCTTGCTGTTTTGCTATGGCCATCTCGGACGTGCACTCCATACCTGCCTACCTACCTACCTAGGTACGGATAGATACTTGGTAGAAAATGAATCAAACAAACCGAGCAAAGTAGTCGCAGCTCGCTCTTTCCGCTCTCGACAATCAGGTTGTGGGGAGAGGGTTTCCCCGTCCTTGCCTGCCGGAGTAGGCAGTCAGTATTGCGTAGCATGTGTACGTGTACCGTACATATTCGCACCTGCCCAGTCACAATTAGTCCCCACCTGGCATCCATATTCATATCCGCTTCTGCTGGTGCTGATACAAGTTAGTGTAGGGTTGGATTTCTTCTCGGGGGAAGAGGACGAATACCCATCTCCTTGGCCCGGACAACCCGTAATATGCATGCCCATCTGCTGCGCTGCTTTCGAGGGTCCTATTTCGCCCACCTGCCGCTAATCTTCATCATTACACGTCCTATCTCCCTCCCCCATTGAGACCGCCCGTAACCGACTACGTCTTTGACTTTTCTGCTCTTATTGACCGTTGCCTCTTGGCTTTCTTCTCACACCGTTCATAGTTCCCCCCTACCCATTCCCTTCCTTGCCTTGGTTTCTCCAGAATTCGTCACCACACCCGAGACGTATGTCGATAGGCTTCCCCTGCTGTTTGTAATTAGGTCAGGCCCCGGGATGCACATCTGCCCGTACTGCCACGAGCTGTTCTCTCCCCAGTGACGGACGTAAGCTTCTAGCTCCGGTCAAACAGCAAGCGTAGTAAATCTCGCCCATTTCATCAAATCAGTTTTCCACCACTCAAGAAGCAACACCCGGCTTGCTTTACTGTTCCTTCCACCTGAGGCTTCAAACAGGCTTTACAGTCTAAAGCCAAGGGACCACCAACCAAACAGGGCTCACATGAGTCTTCTGTCAGAGTAGGTATGGCAGACAAGGACGAGAAGACCAACATCACGGCCCCCGACCCACAGGCCGCTGCGGTTGAGCCCATCGCGCCCAGCGCCCAGGAAGACACCGCATTCACCATCGACATCGACAAGGCGAATGAGGAGGATGGAGGCTCCCAATTCAACGAGAAGAGACCCAGACTCGGCCTGAAAGCAACCAAAAGCCATGCTACTGACACCAGTATCGCCACCACAACTGCCACACGTCGTCAGCCCGAGAGCAAGCCATGGTACAAGACGCCAAACCCACTGAGATGGGGCGGCATTCCACCCGTCCCCGAAGAGAAGGTTTTGTCTCGGGAATACAAGGCCGGCTTCTTCAGTCTGCTGACCTTCCAGTGGATGGCCCCTATAATGAGCGTGAGTGAAGTTGCCCAGTCCAGTGCTGACATGAGGTCGAGAGGCTGCGAGCCATGTCGGGTCGGGTCGTTCCAAATCTGCGAGCCGGTGTGCTGACTTTGCAATCGTAGGCTGGCTACAAGCGACAGCTGGAACCAAACGATATCTGGGCTGTCAATCCGGACAGAGCCGCGGATACCATGACTGATAAATTCAAAGCTGCCTTCAAGAAGCGCGTCGACCGAGGAGACAAGTACCCGCTATGGTGGGCGCTGCATGAGACTTACTTTTTTGAGTTCTGGCTCGGCGGTGTGCTCCAGCTCATGGCAACCGTCTTCCAGGTCATGGCCCCCTTCACCCTTCGCTATCTCATCCAGTTCGCAAACGACGCCTACAGCGCTTCTCAGCAAGGCTTACCGCCCCCACCCATTGGCACAGGAATCGGCCTGGTTCTCGGTGTCACCTTTATGCAAATCTTCCAGAGCTTGGGTACGAACCATTTCATCTACCGCGGCATGCTGATAGGAGGTCAGTCGAGAGCCGTCCTCATCAGCGCCATCTTCGAGAAGGCCATGTCTCTGTCCGGCCGTGCCAAGGCCGGCGGCATCAAGGAACCAGCCAACGGCCCGCCAGTGGTTGAGAAGGGAAAGAAGAAGGGAAATAAGCCCGACGCCTCCAAAGGTCCAGGCGTTTCGGGCGATGGAACCGGCTGGGGAAACGGTCGAATCGTCAACCTCATGAGTGTCGACACGTACCGTATCGACCAGGCCTCTGCTATGTTCCACATGTCCTGGACAGCTCCGATATCCTGTATCATCACGCTGGCTGTCCTGCTGGTCAACTTGAGCTACAGTGCTCTAGCTGGCTTCGCCCTCTTGGTCGCAGGCCTCCCTTTGTTGACGAGGGCCATCAGAAGCTTGTTCAAGCGGAGAGCGGCCATTAACAAGGTTACGGATCAACGAGTGAGCTTAACCCAAGAAATTCTGCAGTCAGTGCGCTTCGTCAAGTATTTTGGCTGGGAGAGCGCCTTCCTTGAACGTCTCGAAGCAATCCGGAAACACGAGATCCACGCCATCCAGATCTTGCTGGCCATCCGAAACGCCATCAACGCCGTCAGTCTGTCGCTGCCCATCTTCGCGTCCATGCTGTCCTTCGTCACGTACTCTAAAACGAACAATGCATTGAACCCCGCCCAAGTCTTCTCGTCCCTGGCTTTATTCAACGGCCTTCGAGTCCCACTTAACTTGCTGCCCATGGTTCTCGGTCAGGTCGTCGATGCTTGGTCATCCATGAAGCGTATCCAGGACTTCTTGCTAGCCGAGGAGCAGGAGGAGGATGCGGTTCTCAGGCCCGACGGAGAGAACGCCTTGGAGATGACAGGTGCTAGCTTCACATGGGAACGGACGGCGACGCAGGAATCCGAAAAGACTGTAGCCGGTGCCGGAAAGGGCGCGAAGAAGGGCGCCCCTAAACCTTCAGCGGTTGTAAAGGGCGCCCCCAAGCCCGACGAGCCATTGGGTTCGTCCGGGGACAGCACTGGCGATGAAGCTAGCACCCTTGTTGAGGAGGAGCGAGAACCCTTTAAGCTTCAGGACCTCGGCTTTGAGATCAAGAGAGATGAGCTGGTGGCCGTCATCGGCACAGTAGGAAGTGGAAAGACTTCTTTACTAGCTGCACTGGCGGGCGACATGAGAAAAACGTCCGGTGAGGTTGTTCTCGGCGCTTCTCGGGCGTTTTGCCCGCAGTATGCCTGGATCCAGAACACCACGGTTCGCGACAACATCCTCTTCGGCAAAGACATGGATAAGGAATGGTACCAAGAGGTTATCAACGCGTAAGCGACACACTCGGAATCTCCCCTATCACGATCTGTGCTGACTTGGAATTAGCTGTGCCCTCCGACCTGATCTTGCCATGCTGCCGAATGGCGACCTGACTGAGATCGGCGAACGTGGCATCACCATTTCCGGTGGTCAGAAGCAACGCTTGAACATCGCCAGAGCCATCTACTTCGACGCCGATATCGTACTCATGGATGATCCCCTGAGTGCCGTCGATGCTCACGTCGGACGCCACATCTTCGACAACGCCATCCTCGGTTTGCTGAAAGGCAAGTGCAGAGTGCTGGCAACTCATCAGCTGTGGGTTCTCAACCGATGCGACAGAATCATTTGGATGGAGGGAGGCAAGATTCAAGCTGTCGACACCTTTGACAACCTGATTAGAGATCACCGCGGCTTCCAGCAACTGTTGGAAACGACTGCGCAAGAAAAAGAAAAGGACGACGCTCCCCCAACCAACTTGGCCGAGGCGCCCCAAGGTGACAAGAAGAAGAACAAGAAGGGCGCGGCTCTCATGCAGCAAGAGGAGCGTGCCGTCTCAAGTGTCCCCTGGAAGGTATATGGGGACTACATCCGGGCCTCCGGATCGATTCTCAACGCGCCCTTCTTGATCTTTCTCTTGGTCCTCTCTCAGGGGGCAAACATCATGACCAGCCTGTGGCTCTCATACTGGACAAGCAGGCGTTATCCGTTGTCCGACGGGCAGTACATTGGCATCTATGCCGGCCTTGGTGCCCTCCAGGCGATCCTC
This sequence comes from Colletotrichum caudatum, assembly GCA_030867225.1. Taxonomy (NCBI): domain Eukaryota; kingdom Fungi; phylum Ascomycota; class Sordariomycetes; order Glomerellales; family Glomerellaceae; genus Colletotrichum; species Colletotrichum caudatum. Next base: position 33,652 of record MU846013.1, on the reverse strand, counting down.
ATGTTCGTCTTCTCGCTTCTACTATCCATCCTTGGCACCAAATCCAGCAAGGTCTTGCTACGGCAGGCGGTGACCAGAGTCCTCCGCGCTCCCATGTCCTTCTTCGACACGACTCCTCTTGGCCGAATCACAAACCGATTCTCGAGAGATGTTGACGTTATGGACAACACCTTGAGCGACGCCATGAGAATGTACTTCTTCACGTTGGCCATGATTTTGTCCGTCTTTGCTCTCATCATCGCACTCTTTCACTACTTTGCCATCGCACTCGGACCGCTGTTTGTCTTCTTCATACTCGCGTCGTCCTACTACCGCGCGTCGGCGCGTGAGGTCAAGCGGTTCGAATCGGTTCTCAGATCGACCGTGTTTGCCAAGTTTGGCGAAGGCTTGAGCGGTGTCGCCAGCATTCGAGCCTACGGGCTCAAGGATCATTTCATCGGTGACCTGAGAAAAGCCATTGACGAGATGAACTCCGCGTACTACCTCACTTTCTCGAACCAGCGTTGGCTTTCGACTCGCCTTGACCTGATTGGCAATCTGCTGGTCTTTACCGTCGGCATCCTCGTTGTGACCTCGAGATTCAATGTGTCGCCAAGCATCTCAGGCCTGGTCCTTAGTTACATCCTCGGAATCGTGCAGATGATCCAGTTCACCGTGCGTCAGCTTGCCGAGGTCGAAAACGGCATGAACGCTGTCGAGCGAATTCAGTACTACGGCACCCAGCTCGAGGAGGAGGCGCCTCTGCACACTATTGAAGTCCGGCCTTCGTGGCCGGAGAAGGGCGAGATCGTATTCGATAATGTTGAGATGCGGTACCGCGCCAACTTGCCCCTTGTGCTTTCCGGCCTTTCGATGCATGTGCAAGGAGGCGAGCGTATCGGTATCGTTGGCCGGACTGGTGCGGGCAAGTCGTCTATCATGTCCACTCTCTTCAGACTCGTCGAGTTGTCCGGAGGCCACATCACCATCGACGGTGTCGACATCTCCACGATTGGTCTGCATGACCTGCGATCCCGCCTAGCCATCATTCCCCAGGACCCTACCCTCTTTAGGGGCACTGTTCGGTCCAATCTTGATCCATTCAGCGAGCATACAGACTTGGAGTTGTGGTCCGCCTTGCGACAAGCCGATCTCATCCCAGCGGACGCCAACCTGGAAGACCCCAGGTCCAAAGATTCGTCTGTCATTCACCTCGACTCGGTTGTCGAGGAGGACGGTCTCAACTTCTCCCTTGGGCAACGGCAGCTCATGGCCCTGGCGCGTGCCCTGGTTCGCGGCAGCCGCATCATTGTTTGCGACGAGGCCACATCCTCGGTCGATATGGAGACGGACGACAAGATCCAAAACACCATTGCCACGAGCTTCAGGGGCAGGACGCTGTTGTGCATTGCACATCGGTTGCGCACCATCATCAACTACGACCGCATCTGCGTCATGGATGCCGGCAGGATCGCGGAGCTGGATACGCCACTGGCGCTGTGGCAGCGGGAGGGGGGTATCTTCAGGAGCATGTGCGACCGCAGCGGTATTAAGCTCGAGGACATCCGCGGTGCGAGTGAGAGCATGAGGCCGGAGATTCAGGAGGCCCAGTCCAATCAGAGTGGTGTAAGGTGACGCTTACGCGAAGGAGTGTTCCCAAGGAAAGTTAGGGGTCATGGAATTAAAAAAAAAGGGGGGGGGGGGGGGAGATAGGGGAATCTAGGAGGAGGGAATATGTAATCATTGGATACCGGCGATTTGTAAGCCAGTTCAACTCATACCCAGCCCGGAGTCTTCTGCATCAAGCCCCCGGTTCTTGTATACTGTCAAATCACGTTAGACCTAGAAACCCCAATAGGGGGGGGGAAGAGACACGACGTTTCGCTAAAGGTCTGACAACTTACGGCACAGAGTCCCTTGTGGCATCGTACCGCCGCCGCCACCCTGGGCTCCTGGATGCTCCCGATGTCTCGGCTACGTGCATGGCACCGAGGGGAGAGAGCAAGACAAGGACAAGACAGGTCGTCAACTTCGACGAGGGTCCGCAGTGCTTTTTTGGAGGGCTTTCCAGGCCTCTCTCTCTCTCTCTCTCTCTTGGGTGGTACAGCACACAGTGTGCTGCTGCACGACGTAGCACGAGATATAACGGATGACTGGCATTGCCGGAGGAAGCGAGCATGGGACAGAGAGAGAGAGAGGAGGGTATGCGGGTTCGTCTGACTCGTCCGGGCTGGTCTGTGGCGCGTCTGAGACGAGACGGCCACCGCCAAGCCTGTTGTTCATTGACGGCCGACGACGAGGCGGAAAACGGAGAGTGGGTTACCTGCTTGAGTCCGCTCGGTGTGCGTGCGTGTGTGTGTGTGTGTGGTTGTTCCGGGTTGGAAAGCTTTCCAACACCCAAAGTTTAATTAAACTCATCACTTAGGATGATTACCGGAGCGGCAAGTGCCAAGATGGCGCAGGGGCAGGAAGTATTCTCCGTGCAGAGCCTCCCGGGGGGCATAAAGTTTGGCAAGGTTTTCTGTCGTCCGGAAACATCGGTTGTGTCCGCAACGACACGGTTTGGATGGAGTGTGTTGAGGTCGACATTTTCCGGCAGAGCTCTGCCGAATACGATGACCGACTGACTACACAGACATTCCAAGTTCACATCAGGGGAGGCAGGTGTTTGAAGTGATCTTGCTCATTTAATAATATGTACGAGAGAGCGATAGAGAAGCGAATAAACAAATGCCAATGACAGGCCATCGCCGAGACTCCCCCAGTCCAATGCTCCGTCGCGCGCCTGTGTGATACAGGACGAACTACGACACCGCCCTCGCACGGCAACCCGAAAAGGGCGACCGGCTCTTGCTTTTGTGCGATTGCGCTCTATTTCGAACCTGTTGAATCCCGGCCCAGGGTTGCAAATTGACCGGCCTTGTGTTTTGGTGAGAGGAAGGGATTAAAACAAAGTATTCCAAACCAGTGATGCAACGTGATCATACCCATGACGCCGTTAATGTGCCATCCAAGTATCCCCAAGCCGTGACGTTTCGTCACTTTTTCCATGACGCAAGAAAACTGTTCCGACGAAGAGATGCAAAGAAATTAAAGGAAAATTATATCCTAGAACCGGTTGCCGGGAGAGTTGTTGGCATTGCGAGACCCGGGCCGCATGGAGCTGGGCGGGAAGGCATGAGGATTCTCGTCAAGGAGATCCTCTAGGTAAGCGCTCGGTGCCCTCTGGCCGTTTCCAGGCGCCGCGGACAGATTGACGGAGCTGGTGCTGTAGTCGCGTCTCGTACCGAAGGAGGGAGAGTCGGGAGGCGTAGACTCCCTCAGGGTGTTGCGGCTTCCATACTGACCTCGAGACTCGGGGCGGAGGTTCGTCAAGCTTATTGAGTGGCCGTGAGCAGGGCTAGGAGATCCAGTCGCAGCGGCGTAGAACCCAGAAGGCAGGAAGCGGGAGTCGCGGGCATTGGCCGAGTTGTTGATGTTGCTATTGTTGCCGCCGCCGGCCGCTGTCGGGGAGAAGAAGAGGTTCGATTGGCTCGGGGTAGCCGAGGGGGTGGGACCGCGCTGCGTCCTACGCACACCACGTCCGGCGGCAGGAGGAAGAGAAGGGGTGGATTCGCGGTCGGTGTACTTGTAGAACTGGGCGGGAGGAGCAGGAAAGCTCGCCTTGTCGTTGATGTCGTGCTGGGCGTAGGCGGCCCGGGCGACGGAGCGGTGCAGGAGGCAAGCGACGATGCCGCGCCAGATCAGGATGCCTAGACCAAAGGCACCGAGGATGGCACCAACTGCGATGAAGACGGTTCCCTGAGGGGCACCGGATCGGTGCATGTAGGGGGCGTTGTTGGTGGGGGGGACGGTGGGCGGCGGGTAGGTCGTTACAAGAGGAGCGTTGGTGAGGGATGGGAAACCGGTGAGGACCTCGGCACTGGTGCCGGAGCCACCGCCGGTGATCCTAGGGGCGCTGATGCTCGCTTCCGTGGTTGCAACGGCACCAGTGTTGGAAATGACAGCAGTCGCCGGGGTTGTGCGAGAAGGCTGGGCCGCTTCCTGGGTCGTCGATTGCCGGGCACTCGCACTCGATTGAGGGCTGGGTTGAGCAGCCCCCCCGCCCGTGTTGTCCTGCGCCAAAGCCGTGGTCGAGAAAAGGGATAGGGCGGCGAAGGTGGACAACAGAAGCGAGCGCTTCAGCGAGTTGCGTGAGGAGACCATGTTCACTTGGCTGATCGGAACGTCCGGCTACGTCCGACGGTTGAGGCTTCGATGGAATTCGGGTTTGAAAACCAAGAAGACGATGCGGGCGTGTTTGAGGTCTCGTCTTGTTCACGCAGACGATCGTTGCAATTGTATCCGGCCGACGAGGGGATGAACGATTGTGGGCGGGTGTATATACGCGCGTCGGAGCCGGCGGGAAAGGAACGACGTCGTCGTGGTGGCTGGCGTAGTGAGAGCTATGTAGTTGGAGGTGGACGGATAGATGGATGGTATGCGGTGCGGCGTGAGCCGAAGAAAGATATCGCCAAAGTGTGCAAAACGCAGGACAGACTATGTGAGACGTTTAAAGACTGAAAGGGATCCGCTGGCTAGAACATTGCTGATACCGGCTGATCGTCTGGCTAGGTGGGCAACTTCCGAGGGCTGGCTGTGAGGAGAGGGATGGAGGGAGCAGGAAAGGGAGGGATGAGGGTTGCGTGATGGGGAGGGCGAGGGAAGGCAAGGCAGAGAGAGGCGGGTGCGGGCCATCAGCAGGGAAGGGGCCTGGGGTGGAAAAAGGAGGAAGGAAGGGTCCTTCCCTCCCTGGTGGAGAGGCAGGCACCTTAGTTCGGAGTGTATTGTTACCTACCCACCTACCGCCTCGCCCGCTAATACATAGGTAGCGGCGCATTTCGCTGCAACGGAGGTTCTGGCGTGGTGCTCTGTGTTCGCGCCTGGTCTGTTTATTTTTGTGCATTCGGGCGGGCAGGGCATTTCTTGGGAAAAGACACATACTTACATGCAGACGTCCAGAGAGAGACACAGTGCTGGGACGTCATATGCATAGGTAAGGCAGGCAGGTTTCTGACCTGCATGAGTGGAATCTGGGGGAACAGCATACAGTGTGGTACAGCGCAAAACTGCGCAGGCGGACTGTGCAAAGGTAGAGGCCGCGCCCTCCATGATGCTCGTATTGAGAGCGCTGGCTCCACTAATCAACACCACTCAGGATGCGCTACAGTACAGTGGCTGCAGGTCATACCCATCGCCAACACGAGCCCTCATCCGGGGTAAGCGTACCTAGGTACCTGGCAGATGCCCACCTAACGGTACGGTACTTGTACGACATCTTCGGAGTCAGTCGGCGGTTAATATGGGCCACCAAGTCACGAACCGACTGCAGCCTCTCTAAAGAATGCGAACGATGGATAGATGGATAGATGGATGGATGGGTGGATGCTCCGTTCCGCCACCCCAAAAGTCGCACGTCTTGCCTGGGCTGCGCTGCTGAATGGCATCGGATTGCCCTCTCACCATGACTCTTCCTTGTCTGTCCTCTTATGCATACCTACACAAGTGATGCAAGGCACTGCCGTGTCTTGGGCCCATCTCCCCCCCGATCGTTTGCTTTTGCTGGAGAGGAGATTGCAACGCTAACGCCTGCCCGTCCAACCGTGCGAGAGGCCCCTTGTCATTCGTCAGTCCCTGAGAGTCCCATTTTCCCCTCATTCCGGTTGCTCTAGGCCACCATCGGCGCCCCACCTCGCCCGAAAAAAACATTGACTGTTCTCACAAAAGCACAGGCCCACAGCCTCTACACCGATACACCACATCGATATCCGTACACCGTTACACCAACACACACCGAATGCGCCAAGGAATTCTGGACGCTCACACCGAAAACTTTTTTCCCCTTCCGTTGCTGGCGCCCCGCCCCACCGCCACCACATATGGCAGGCGGCCAACTCCAATCCATCTTCATACAGCAAGCAGCCTTGCCCAGCCTTGTCAACACCACCGCTTCGTCACCCAACAAACACTCACCTCTGGCGGCCGTCGCACCCAAGTCAAAAGAGAAAATATACAATGGGTGTCCAGAAGAAGACCAGAAAGTTTGCCGAAGTATGTTTTTCTCCCCTTTCCCGTTCCTTCGTTGTGCAGCCCCCCCAAAAAAAAGTTTCTTATCGATAAGGAACTTTTGGGATCGCGAAAACTTCACGATAATCCTGATGCGAGCGCTTTGCTGACAATTTCGCCCGCCAGGTCAAACGAGTTATTGGCAAGAACGATGCCCGGCGCAAGGAGAATATGAAGAAGGCCGAAGAGGCCATCGAGAAGGCCAAACGCGAGCGCGCTGGCCCCGATGGAAACGAGAGAATTCGCGAAATCCCCCAAGTCCCATCATCATTCTTCTTCCAGGCCAACACCGCCCTCGTCCCTCCCTACAGTGTCATCGTGGATACCAGTTTTTTCAATAGAAGTTTACAGATGAAGCTCCCTTTGCTAGAGACGATGATGGACTGTCTTTTTGGTAAGTACGCTCCAGAATACACGGTCTTTGGCAACCCCGGCTAACAGGTCTTCCTAGCGACGTGCCATCCCATCGTTACCGATTGCGTAATGGTGAGCACTCCAAGTCAAAGTTTAAAGCGATGATCTGTACTGACAGCAGTTCCAAAGGCCGAGTTGGAGAAGTTGGGTCCCAAGTTCCGCCTTGCGCTTAGGTTGGCCAAAGACGAAAGATGGGAACGTCACAAATGCACCCACAAGGGTGTCTATGCAGATGACTGCATTGTAAGTGTCACATAGATGCTACTAACCAGGAATATTTAGCTAACTACTGCGATCTAGGTAAATAAAGTATCGAAAGATCGGGTGTACATTGTTGCAACCAACGACGCCGGTCTCGTCTCCCGTCTCCGCCGAATCCCGGGTGTTCCCATCATGAAGTGTGCCCGTGGAAAGTATGTCATTGAGAGACTGCCGGATGCCCCGGTATAAGCGGTTGAGACCTGTCTAAAAAGAACGATGACACATTGGAATGGCGAAAGGACAAGGTGATTCAGGGTTGAGATATTGGCGAAAAGGAAGAGGCTCTTCCATGTGAAGCTCGCTGGTGGGTTTCCCGAGAACCACGCTATGACGGGGACACAAAAGCACTTATTATTATTGACAATTGGCATGCCTGCAAAGGGAGGGGGGACAAGCTGGGCCGTGATGTTTTTCGGCCCGGCTGCCTGGTATCTTTGGTTACAACACTATGGGAGGAAAGCCACTTGATATTCGGACTTAAAACACCTTATCCCCGAATCTAACGAGCGGATGGTTCCGTCAGCTTAGTTGCCTGATTGGGAATCCTTTGAAATCAAAAGATTGAACGCGCATGATTCGCACCTCGCCTGCACGATCAAAACCTCTTGCGCCCTCTAGAACGCCCGACATACCCGTGTGACCTTCCCTTACCGTACCGGACTGACCCTGGTCGAGACTCTAGCGCCGGGACCGACGTCGAATAACAGCCCCCCGGATCCCAGCAACGGTACACGGCGGGGCAACCCTCCGGCATATACCCACCCGTCGAGGACACCCTCCCGACACCCAGGCCCCCAAATACGGCGGTGGACGCCCGCCCGTCTACAGAGGTGCATCGGAACGACCCCCGCTCCTAAAAAGCCTCTCAACAAGGCACATGGTCCCGGGACACGACGCGAGCCAGCCCGGGCCCGCCGCGGCCGCGGCGACGGCGACGGCGACGGCGAAACGATCCCGCGTCCTCCTGTCCTGCGGCCCGTGCCGCGCCTCCAAGCTGGGCTGCGACCGCGCCGTACCGTGCGGCCAGTGCCTGAAGAAGTCCCGGCCCGAGGGCTGCGTCTACGCGCCCCGGCCGCCTGCCAAGGCGAAGCCGCTCAAGGGCATGGCGGCGCGTCTGAGGCAGCTCGAGGGCATGGTGCGGACGATGATGGACGATGATGACGGCGGCGGCGTCCCCGACCCCTCCCGCACCTCCTCCTCTTCTGCCGCCGGCGTCCGAGACGAAGAGGTCGGCGTCGCCCAGCCGGGCGGGCAGCTGGTCCGCGGGGAGAGGGCGAGCACGTACGTCGGCGCCACGCACTTCATGGCGGTCCTCGAGGATGTAAGTCACATACTCCGCTCCGCCGGTCCACCTGTTCGTGCACCTCTCCCTAGGCACGTTCACGGTCGATAAAGGCCAAGAGATGAAAACCGCGGCTGGCTGACAGGCGGTTGGGGGGGGTTGAGCAGATTGAGGACATGAAGAGCTACTTGGAAGAGGCAGAGCTCGCCGACGACGAGAGCCCCGGGCACCCGGGCGATTTTGAGGCGCCGGAACTGGTCTTCTCCTCGGGGAACACGCCACAGAGCCGCGAGTACCTGATGCAGCTGATCCCCGACCGGAAGATCGTCGACCGGCTCGTCATGCGGTACTTCTCCTCGCAGAGCCCTTCGCAACGTGAGTGACCGCTACCTTGGGAAGCTGCACGAGATTATCTTGTGTGTGATTGTATGCTGACTAGGAGCAGACATCGTCCACAGACCCACGTTCGTGAAGCAAGTAAGTTCCTCCTTTCCTGGCCCAGGACGCGCCGCTTCTCGAACCCTTTCTCCGCCATCGTCGACGCCGCACTGACAAGCGCCCTCCGTCCAAGTACGCCCGGTTCTGGGCTGACCCTCTGGGCGCCCCCATCCACTGGCTCGCCCTCCTCTTCATGATAATGGCCATCGGCGTCTTCTACTCGATCGTCACGGCGCCCCACGAGCTTGTCTCCGACTCCCCGCAACCGCCGATGGAGCGCTTCAAGGCGCTCCGCGCGGCGGCGGCGTGGTGTCTCGTCTGGGGCCGCTACACCCAGCCATCCATCGCTACGATCCCGCCCCTTATCCTATACACCGAGTCCGAGTTCGCCATCGCCCGCGCCGCCCAGACCAACTGCTACGTCCTGTCGTCCGTGTGCCTGCGGCTGCTCCTCAAGATGGGGCTGCACCGCGACCCGGACCGGCTCGCCGGCATCTCCCCCTTCGAGGGCGAGATGCGCCGCCGCATGTGGAACATGGCCGCCCAGCTCGACCTCATCGTCAGCTTCCACATGGGCCTGCCGAGCATGGTTGGCGGCATCGACAGTGATTGCGGGCTCCCGCGGAACCTGGTCGACGAGGACTTTGGCGAGGACTCGGTCGCCCTCCCGCCCGCGCGCCCGCCAACTGACTACACCGAGATGACGTACCCGATCAACAAGTCGTGCGTGATGCGCGTCTTCGGCCAGATCGCGCGGCAGGCGCACCTCCTCGCGCCGCCTCCGTACAGCGAGGTCATGCGCCTCGACGGTCTCCTCGCCGAGGCCTGGGCCGGGGTACCGCAGTTCATGATGGTCCAGCCCCTCGAGCAGTGCGTCACGACGCCGGCGGTACAGATCATCCAGCATTTCGGCCTCGCGTCGCTTTTCAACAAGTCCCGGTGCGTGCTGCACCGGCGGTTCCTCCTGGAGCCGCTGCCGCGGCGGGAGCACGACCACTCGCGACGGCAGTGCCTCGAGGGCGCCGTCGCGCTGCTCGACTTCCAGAACACCATCTGGCACGCCTCCCGGCCGGGCCACATGCTCAGCCAGCACGGGTGGTACGTCTCCTCGCTTGCCGTCCACGATTTCCTGCTGGCCGCCATTATCCTCTACCTGGCCGCGGGCAACCGGCAGTTCTGGGACGGCGGCGTCGAGCACGAGTGGATGGCCGGGATGAGCCCGCCGCCGACGAGGGATCGCCTCCTGCACTTACTGCAGCGGTCGTACTCTGTGTGGGCCAGCATCGCCGCGGAAGTGCCCGAGTTGCGGAAGACGGCGGGCATATTGGAGACGATGCTGGGCAAGCTCGGATCGCCACCGAACTCGCCGCCAAAGGACGAGGCCGGCCAGGTGTTGTCGGCGTCGGGGCTGAGCGATAGCGATGGTTTGGTCTCGGAGAGCATGTCTAGCCAGGAGTATCTGCTCCCCCACAGCCTTTCCATCGACGGTAAGAGCCACCCCTCCTCCCCCGCCCTCTCCTTCCTTCCTAGGGCTTGGCTTAGCTGACAGTCGTCGGGCTACTAACGAAATGGCAGGTCCGACTGCGTTCTTGAATGCGGCGAACAACTTTCAGCCGTTCGACTTTATGAAATCGGGTCTCGGACCAAATGACTCTGGTCTTGATCGTGGCTGGGTTGCGGTCGGAAACGAAATGGACTGGGTGTGTCTGCATTCTCACAGGGGCCGAAGAGAGCAACTTGCTAATTTTGACAGCGCTACTTTGACAACATTATAGCCCAGCCCAACAACGACCCCATCGGCCTCGGGTCCTTCGAGTCCCTCGACGTGGACCGGCCGTGGTTTGACCAAGCACCGGCGCCGGGCGACTTTGAGTTCCGAGGGCCAGGGGCATAGGTAGGGTTCGATTCTGGGACAACAGGGTTGAGGCCTAGTTGACCATGCTGTTTTATACGGAGGGCTGCATGGATAGCATGTCAAGACGGGTTGCCCGTATGCCTCTGCCAGTGCGGCTCGGCAAGCCGGTGCAATGGGCCCGTAGGGAATGTCTGGCTGCAAGCGGTGTAGGCTACGTAAAAAGGTGCAAACATGAGAGCCAGGGCTAGGTAGCTAGCAAGGCAGGGATGCCATAACAGGTCGGCTCATGTGACTGGAAAACAGACGCGAGGTCAGCGCAGAACAGCAGATTTTGATATCGTGACCCCGGATTTTCTCCCGGCTTCGGGCCCTCCTTCTCATCGAGACCTGGCTAGACCGATGGCGCGTGCGGTGAGCGGCGGTGCCAGCCATACCTAGACGGATTGGACTCTGGAGGTCGAAGAGGGGGGAGGGGATGGATACCTCTCAATGATCGAGACCAAAAAGAATAACGTGACGTAAAAACGGTGGGCCGGTTGAAGTGGCCGGCGGCCACTTGGGCGGGGGAAAAGTCAAAGGAACTCAACAATGTCGTCTTTGACAATGACATGACGCTGGTGGTTTCGGTCCTATCCATAGGCTTCGCTGCGGGAGGACGGATGCGGCGTTCCAACAAACATGGTATGTGGTCAGCGTGCGTGCGTGTACACCTACAGACTACAGTGGTAGGTAGGCCTGTAGTGTAGTAATCAATTAGGTATTATTTATGTACGAATAGTGGTGCCATCGAAGCATGCCAAGGGCATGGCAGGGGTCCTTCTTCCCCGCAAAATCGCCGGCAGAGAAGCGGGGACTGTCTGCATTAGACCAACAGTAATCGCTCCAGATGCTGTCGGGGGCTTTTTTACTGGCAGGTACATCGTCTTGGGCTGAGCAAGCCCGCCGCTGGCTCAGCTGATTCTCGTTCAAGGCTCTAGGTACCGTCGTCGTTCCCTCGACCCGAACATGAACGCCAAGCGCCGGAAGCGAGTTTGGCGAGGTGCAGGTCTTCCGCGGAGATATCCATTTCGATGAAAGGAGGGCGAGGGAGGGATGTATGTATGTTGGCTTCCATATGAACAGAATGTAATATCAGTCAGCTCGCTGGATGGCGGCATGGCGGTGGTTTGGCTCCAATTGTACGTAATGGAAAGAATGCGGTGCTGGGCTGGCCAGGCCGACATTACGCGATTTTGGAAGCTCCATTGCGCCTGCCTGCTGCTCCTTCGTCTCTCTCGGCCGTTTGTCGATCTACGTACTCCGTACCTACCATAGCCATAGTACCTACCTACCTAATTAGGTACGCACCCACCTTGGCGCCTACCGTCAGTCTAGTTCCAGAGGCGGCGCATCTTTTGCCCGTTCTTGTCTGCCAACCCAACCGGTCGTTTGGGCCGTTACCTGTTGCCCGGTAGTCACCGCGTCTTGTGCAGGAGAAAAAAAGTCCCTCGTCGTCTCGTCATCGTCGTCCTAGGGCGGCTGACCGGTTGGCCGATGATGCCATGCGTAAGAGACAACGGTCGCAGCTACTGCAGGTCTAGACTTCTAGCGGGAGCAAGTCAGGTTCCTCCTCAAATTCCACAATTTGCTCTTTGGGTTGGTTGCGTTTACATGCTGCCACTCGACAGACAGGATGCAGCAGCATGCTCGGGCATTGGCATCATTGAGACCTACTCCGTCGTCTCATTGTATTGCGCGCTGCACCTTCGTACAGGAGCAGTGCGGCACGGGTACATCACAGAGGCTGATCTCGGACAAGCAAGAGAGTGAGGCTACCAGGGGCAAGATAGCTAATAGGTAGTGCACTGCAGTGGTTGCGGGAGCACATTTGCCATCGTGGCGCAGGATTGCGATATCCCGACGGTCTTTTCTGCCTAGAAGCTAACTAACGGTGGGGAGGCACTATTTATTATCTCGACTCCGGGACCGGGCCCATGCTTGTACGCCATGTATTCGTACCTGGGCAGTTCAAACATCGTCGCTCTAAACCCCCATAGGTGGTCTATTGCAGTTCACCCGAAAGGTAATTATAGTCCGCTGGCATCTGTAACCGGCCCGTGGTCTTTTGCAAACAACATACGATGTATAGAGTACCCAAGGTAGGTAGGTAGCTTACGAATACAGTTGTTAGAGATCCGTAATGGATAGGTTTCTGTGCATCACTGTTGTTTGTGTGGAGATCAGACTCCAGTGCCACTAAAACAGCAAAGCCGAGGAGTGGAGGGAAACACAAGAGAAAGAGGGAGAAAAGGAAGCGAGAAAAAGGAAAAACTTTGCACAGGATTGGGCTCGGAGGCTATTGCGGCATCGGCATCGGGATGGGAACCGACAACGGGCCAGCGTTGACGGCATGTGGAGACGCTGATTTGCGCCGGGGGCCCAGCCGGCGCGATATTGCTTAAATCCAAGGCATCCCGTCCCGTGAGGAGGTCCGTGTGCAGGTACCACATACGGCAGGGTCAGGAGCTCATCAAGGTGCCTCTGTAATCTGATGACCGGGGGAAAGTAAATTATATAGTGTACACCACCTACAGCACCTATATACCGGCGCAACAATGGCACTAAGTATAGTACATACAGTGAGTGCATGTACGGTAGTTTACTACTATGTAGTTTACGTAGACCGGCAGACGGGTTGATAGACGCCTCGTTTTTGGTTGACGCGTCTGACGATGAATTGATTCATTGACCGTTTGAGCCCTTCGAACTTTGTGTCATTGGCCGGCGACAGCCATCAGCCGAAGTCAATACTGCTTGCCTGACAGCTTGCCATGTGGCGTTAATGCGGAACGCCGTAGTGTTTGTAGCTAGGTACGTACAATACGCACGTAGGTACCTAGGTAACCGCACTAATATGTATCTGGATACCTACCGCGTCTGAGGCAGGTCTTGTCTAGTATGTAGACTGTGTCCCGGGATGCTGGCGACGATGCAGGCGTGAGCAACGAATAATGAGCAATGGTGACGTGACGGAGGCATGGCTGCACTGAATGGACGAAGGCTTCCATGGTCGTGAGTAAGTGAGTGCGGTATTGGATGCCTGGGTCCGGTATTGGATGCCTGGGTCCGGGAAAGAGGTAGGGGGGTGGGGAGGGGTGAAGGAAGAGATAGTGGGGAGGAGTAAGTGCAAAAAATTGCGAAAGATAAGGAAAAATTTTCCCCAAGGCACCTACTGCGTCTGTACAGCTACCTTACGTAGCAAAGTACGGAGTACAGGTAGGCATGATTAGATTGGTAGGCGAAAGAGAGAAGGGGGAGGGGGATCAAAAGGAGAGGAAAACAAAATCGGGGACAAGTGAGGAGCGGTTTCCCACTACGGAGTAGACTACTTCGTGCCCAAGGTAAGAATAACCGTGCAAGCGAAACGCCGAGCCAACCGCAGCCAACCTCTTACATAATAAAGCCAACCTTGGATCAGAGTCAGTCTTGACCTTCAAGATCTGGACTGGACTAGACTGGACTGTACAGACAGACAAGCAAGGACTGGACATCGAGGGAGAGGGGGGGAATAAAATTGCTGCCGCTGCGGCGCCAGGAAGGCCCCGGCGGTGTACAGTGAATGCCTGCATACCTAGGTAATTAGTTTACATTACGCGTACCTACCTACCTACGTCAAGTTGAAGTTTTCTCCTCTCCTCCACTGCTCGTGTGTTGTGTAGGTACCTCTCCATCTCTCCAATCCCTCCTTCGTGCTGCTGCTGCTGCTGCTGCTGCTGTTGCGCTTCCCGGTTTCTTCGACACCGAGTGGGTGGGCATGGAGTGTATCCATACACTCACCGGGTATCCAATGGATACATACAGTACATACCTACGATGTACGAGACGTTGCAACCATGGAAGAAGGGATGCGACTGAAGAGCGACCCCCACCCCCTGTGGAGGGCTCCAAGAGTGGCTCCAGCCGTCCCGGTCTCGGTTGATGCACCACCCGATTCAGTGACCAAGTGTTCGATCCACGGCCCGTCACTGGCTGAAGATGCAACAGCACAGTGGGACCACGGCTTCTCGAAGTTGCTGGAGAGCGTCGGCTGGAAACGAGGATGGCAGGGGAGGCGGTACACGCTCCTCCTCGACACCGTAACGGCCCAAGTACGGATAGAGTAGAGTAGATTAGCGTGGCGTTAGGTACCTTACGTAGTATCCGTACAGTAGGTAGGTAGGTAGGTAGGTACATAGCGTAGTGTAGAGGATAGACAGAATGCCTTGCCTTGCCTCTCCCATCCATCCATCCATCCATCCATCCCGGTTGGAAGAAACTTCTTTCCGACTCATTACTCGATAGCTCGTGGTAATGTGCCAACTACAGGTACGTGGTAATTCACATACTGCGGTAGCGCTTCTGCACCTTATCGTCAGTGCTTGCAAGCCGTATCTGGACTAATAGTACTAGGTGTACGTCCATCCATGGGTTTCATCTCATCCCATCGACGCCCTCAAAACAAAAACCAGCCATACTATAGTTATAGGTACACCAAATACTAGTAAAACAGGCCCGCCTGTTTGCTTACTTACTTGCTTTCTTGCTTCCCCTCCCAACCCCCGGGTCCGGCCATGCCCCATGGATGATGGCTTGAACGTGTGTGCATGTATGGTGTTTCCGCTCGATGGAGCCCCCCCGTTGTTGCGCTTGCATCAAGGTCCGAAGGGGGAAAAACGCAGCCTGCTTGCTTGGCTGCTTGTTGCTCACCCTCATGGCCGCCGGCGCGAGGATTCAATTATTAACAGAAAAGGGCCAACCGCAAACAAGCAAGGTCCTGCCGTGCCATACGTGCCCCCTCCACCGAATCGAATCGCCGCCTACTTTCCGTACCTAGTTAAAATCCAAATTTCTCTTAATAACTGTCGTCTCCCGACTTCGCTCGTCCCGTTCTTTCGCCGTCCTTGGGTAATCCTACTTGATTGTACATGCACCACAAACACAGACATTAAGAAGAAGAAGAAAAAGAAGAAAGTACCGATACATCGAGCCTTGACCGCCGTTGTCGTCGTCTCGCCCCGACCTCATTATCTACCTTGCCTGCCTACCTACTTAGCAGCACACGGCTGATGAAGCAAACCCCACCCTTGCCCGCCTCTGCTCACTGACACACACATATTCCTCGAACTTCTCTCAATCTATTCGTCCCCTTATCTTTTCGAGACTCACATATCTTACTCTTCTTTTGCCTCCCTCCCGACATTCTGCAGGTCTGCCGTTGACTTACACGCAGTTATCCTGCTGCTTGGTTTGTTCGTCATCAATCACTCCGACCCCCCGCCGTCGCTTCCTTGCACGGCCCTGGACGACACGGCATCACTTGTCCGTTTCCAGTTGGTCGAATCATCACCACACGGGCTGACCGAGACTGGCTACGAAAGTTTTGATGCTCCTCGACTGAGGTCATCTGGTCCTCGACCCATTCTGCCTTTGCCCAGAAAGCGTTGGGTCCTTCTCTGGTCTACATAGTATCCCGATCCAACCCCTCTCGCCTTGGCAGCCTGGACACTCTGCTCCGATCTCTTAGCTCCTTCTCAAGGTTCGACTTCACATAAATCAACCCCATACCGCTCAACCACGCTGCATACGAGCCCTTGTCGCCTGCAACCAAAGAGCCGCCTTTCGACTCGAGTAGAAGGCCATCGCGATAAAAATAAAAATAAAAACAGCACGATCCAAGAGCCCCTCCCGAAGAGAAAAAAAAACCTCCCCCAATCATCTGATCCGACCGCTACCCACCGTGCCGTGGATCTCGCCTTTTCACCCTTTCTGGTCGTACGTACCCGACCCTGTCCGGTATCAACCCATACACCGCCGTGAGGCATTCACCTCCTCGGAACCAGCCAGCTTCGCATCGGATCTCCCCGCCGGGTTCCCTTCCAGTTTGTCCGCGCAGCTCCCACTACACGACCTACCATTGATTCCTCCGACTGGTCGACCTTACCTTGCACCGTGAACATTCGGATGCACATTGTCGTTGGACAGCCCAGCAACGACGGCCAATCCGCGTCGCCCTGACGAAGTTGTCCCAACTGGGCAAGTCGACTTACAGCAGTTGCACACTTGACTGAGACAAGGGGATACACACACACACACACACACACACACACACACACACCCTAATCTCACCCTTACACGCCTCGCTCACTATTCCTTCCATACGCTTACACTCACTCGCTCACACACGCGCGCACGCGCGCACGCGCATATACGGATACTTATCTACCACATTCCCTCAGCTGACACACGCTTGCTTCGCGGCATCTCACTATCCACACACCATCAAGCTGCCTCGTCTCATTTTCGTGCAGACCCCACCCCCCAATCGTTTTACAGCTTCAGCAGCTGCCAACGTCCAGCTCTTGGGACGCTTATCTCAGGAACACCCGGGGTAAGTACGAGACAGCGTGCGACAAAACAAACCCCGAGATACCTCTCTTCTCGACTGCGGGCTGCTGCCTCATTCCGACAAATTTCCCTTATCAGCATCAACCAAGACGACGACGACGACGACGACGGTTGCCATCTTCTCGTCTCTCCCGCATTCCCTCACTTCCTCCTTTTCCCCTCAGACTAGAACGGAATAGCACCTTCATCATCTCCGCCGACGAACGCGGCCTAGCCTGCCACCCGTTCGTTCCCCCAGATCTTTTGATCGACGCTTTGGCCTGAACAGGCGTACTACCCATCTTGCACATTACATTGGCTTCTTGCTAGGGTCGACCCCGCCATCGACCGAGGGGGGAAAATCAGGAGCTCCTCCCATTTTGATAACACCGTTGGCTAATCTATCTCGCCATTCCTCCCCTCAATCGCACCGCACCGCACCCCTCAGGGTTCTTGAATCATTCCGGTCCGAGAAGCGCATCTCATTAGCTTTTCCCTCCCTACCTCGACGGCTCACCCTGTCACCTCAACTCACCTCACCCTTCCACCGGCCACTCTCACTCAGTCAGCTTGTGTCCCGTGTCTCTTACCCTCGCCGATACAGAGACTAGAGAACAGACCTGCACTTGGCCCGTTCGGTCCTCCCCTATTTCGCGATAGCCCTCCGGCCTGCTATAGGTGGTTCGGGGTCGGATTTTACGTATCGGTGTGTCATGGTTAACACCTCTCTTTAAAAACATTCCCATAAACCCCGTCCCCTGCTGCGCCAAAAGCTGCTTTCGGGACAACGAAGTCCACCAAAGCAGCATCACCAAGCACATTGCTCTTCTTCTCCACAAACCCGAGGACCGACCGCACTTACACCCTTCCTGCCGCGCATCGCATCCTCCGGGGAAATATAGCGGGGTTGACTTGACGATAAGCCCTTGCACCAGCGACTCTTTTCTTCTTCTTTCTTCTTTTTTTCCCCCCCGCCAACTCAAAACCCTTCCTTTCTTGCGCTCCTGTCGCCCACTCGGTCCTTTTTTTTTTTTTTTCTTTTTTTCTTTCCCCGCAAGAACAGTTTGTATCCGAGACCCCTAAATGGTGACCCTGATGCCTTCACAACTCAACGGGATCGGGATCCCTATCCGGCCCGCCAAACAGCAACAGCAACAACAACAACAACAACAACAGGATCACTCAAATCACCACTACCACGGCGACTCTGCCGTGTACAGCACCGTCAGGACGCACAAACACTCGCGCTCATCCTACTCCGAGTCCTCGCCTCTGGCCTCCTCGAGGAACAACTCCCTGACGTTCCGCCCCTTCAAGCGCCCAATGCCCAGCCCGAACAAGACGATCGCCGTCATCAATGCCAGCGGTCGTCAGGCTGCCTCCTTCATCAGAGTCGCCACTGCCGTGGGCTACCACGTTCGTGCCCAGCTGCGGAACCTCGAGGGTGTCGTGGCAACAGAGGTTAACTCAAACCCCAACGTCACCGTCCTTGTTGGCGAGTTGTACACTCGACACAAGCCCACCCCGGACAACAGAGATGTGACAACCAACGGTCCGATTTCCGGCATCGGTGTGAACCACGACCTAATCAAGGAGCTCTTTCGTGGCACCCAGCTTGCCTTCATCAATACAACCTTTTATGGCGACGAGTTGGAGATCGGAAAGGCGCTCGCCGATGCCGCCAAAGAGACCGGGGTCCAGCATTACGTTTACTCCTCCATGCCGGACCACGCAGCCTACAACGCCGACTGGCCGTCGCTACCCCTCTGGGCCGCCAAGCACAAGGTCGAGGAGTACGTGCGCTCCATCGATCTGCCTTCCACCTTTGTCTACACGGGTATCTACAACAACAACTTCACGTCGTTGCCGTACCCGCTCTTCTGCATGGGACTCCAGCGCGACGGCTCCTTCCAGTGGCAGGCTCCCTTCCATGAGGATGTGAAGCTGCCATGGATCGACGCCGAGCACGACGTTGGCCCCGCCATCCTGCAAATCTTCAAGGACGGCGTGTCCAAATGGCGTGCGAAGCGCATCGCTCTGGCGTGGGAGATGCTCACTCCTCGCGAGGCATGTGAGGTTTTCGCCCGAGGCGTTGGGCGCCCGGTCAGATACATCCGAGGCCCGATCGACCTCAAAGTCAAGATTCCCACCGGGTACCGCCAGCAACTCGAGGCGCTGGAGAAGCTGTTTTCGCTTGGCCACCAGGACCCCAAGAAGCAGCCTCCGTACTTTGGCGATGTAGAGCTGGAAAACAACTGTCTCTCCCAGTCCATGGCGCTGTGGGAAGGCCCGCGGGGACTCGAGGAATACGCGCAGGAAGTCTTCCCTCTCGAAGAACAAGCCAACGGCCTAACATGGATGTTGGAGGAAGAGGAGGAAGTGCCCGAAGAGGAGGTTGCGCCAGCTGCCCGCCAGAAAGACCATGAAGTGCAACAAGAAGCAGACGAGGAGGAGGAAGAAGAAGAAGAAGAATACTCGGACAACGAGGACGACGGCTTGGTCATGAGAGGCTTGAAGAGAGACGAAGAGGAATGGCTCGCATGAAGAATCGGACCATGATTCGAGGCCGCAGGACCACTTGGGCTGGACGGCCGTGAGCTCGAGCGACTCTGAAGCACACCACACACACACACACACACACACACACACACCCGTACACGACATACACATTGCATGCGGCGGCGTCGGGGTGACGAAGACGGGAGGTGAAAAACGAAAGGAACGGTTGGGAAAATGTGCGTTTGGGGATTCAGTTTTCTTTTTGGAGGGCATATTTGTTGCCCAGCAGTGTGCCTCCCCCGAGTAGGGGTTGAGTTCGAAGCCTGGCTGGGCAGGCTTGTTTGTTTGTGTGATGGTGATGACAGCTCATTTCCCGCGAAATCGTTCATACGGGGCTGGCATGGCGTTGCGTGGTTGACAAAAAGATGAAAAAAAGGGTGGCGAGTAATGCAGAGCTCGCCGGTATTTGGTGTTTGATTTGGTCTCGTTCGTTGTATGACAGCATCTCGGTAGGAAGAAGGACGAGAGTGGAAAGTGAAGGGCAATAGGCCAACAGTTTGGTTATATCGCCACAACACACACACACACACACACACACACACACACACATATATATATATATAAACAAAACCTTTGTTGATCTCAGCCAGCAAAGCATATAACGTGATTGAGACGGGCCAGAGAGGGGGGTGTGGTGGTTTTAAGCGGACACACGGGAGCTGGAGCAAGGGGGATGGATGGGATTGCCTCATTTATGACGGCGGTTGTCGTCGGATGTGAACGACCTAGGACGTCACCTGCGTTGTATGTATGTGCGTGTCTGCCCTGATGCCGCGCCGTCAAAGTCCGGGCCCCTTGCTCGCAGCGTGGGGGTCCGGTTCCCTTGTTTTTTTCCCCTTCCCCCGTTTGGTAATGATGAGAGAGGCCGGCCCAGTCCTGCGAGCCGCATGGGAGGGACGGGCGACACCTGCCACAGCGGGGGGTTTTGCCCGGGGCGATGGATTTGCACAAGGGTCCTGCCTGGGAGATGCATAAGATGGATGACTTTATATCTGCCCCGTGCTAAGTTCTCGGAAGATGCGGGCAGGCATCTAAGGGGAGGAGGGGCGGAATGGTTGCGGTACATGTCTCCAGGTTCACATGGGCTAATCACAACAGCTCATTGTTCTAATATCAAAATACAAAGTGGTCGTAATAGAGCCTGCGCGCTTAATTCCAAGGTGGGAGCCACTAAATCAAGATAAAGCGTGCGGAGAGTATTGTTATGGGAGGACTTCTAGAAGCTTTCCGCCCCTCCCGAGTCAGGTCTGGCAGCCCTTCACCGGGGGGGCTTGAGATTGGACCTGGCCTAGGGCGAAAGAAGTGACGAACAGATAGGGGGGCAGGTCCTCCAAGGTCAACCCAATTCGTGCTATCTGATAAGGAAGCAAGGTTTTTGTTTCTTTCCGTCTTCCTTCTTTCCCCTCCATTTCCGTGGACAAGCAGGTTTCGATACTCACTGGGGCCAGCCACGAAAGAAGGAAAGAAAGGAAGGGAAAAGCAGAGCTGCTCATGGAGCTTTTGCACCCGCACTTGACCAGGTTGATGTCATCCTCCTGCACGACAAGGCGCAGTTCGTCCCACTTCGTCCTATCCACCGTTGACAAGAACAGTGTCCGTCCGTCCCACCGGGGTCGTGAAGGATATGCGACCAGAGCGTTCCTCGACTCGTGTTGCAGCCCTCTCGGTCCACGAGGGGCTGGGTCTTCGCGACGATCGATGCCCAGGGCCGCACAATCTACATCGTATTCCGAGACCGTCGTGGCAGAGTTAGTGTCTCCAGGGGAGGGGATAAGGGGGAGAGCATCCAGACCACGCCGGCGTTTCCCAGCCATCGTGTAAAGATGGGGTCTTGTGAAAGTACACAGTGACCGCGAGGTACGTACGGGGAACGCCATCCTGGAGGCTAGAGAGACAATGTCACTGGCAAGGGTAGGTAGGGGGGGCTCGTTCCCTCCCCTTATCGCGCCTGTCCCCCCGCCCCCAGGTGCGCGCGTACTCATCCGGCATGCCCCCTGGGCAGCCCACTTGACAACGTTCTCTCGAGATCTGCGGATGCTTGACCCGAGATGGCCTTTCATATTGCATGTACTGAGGCGCCCAGGCTGCAGAAGGCTGCGCTAGGTACACCCTCCGCGGACGCCGATGTAGTCCCCTTCCCCGGCGTCCTCTTCGGTACAAGCATGCCTGGATACGCCCACGAACCGTGAGTGGTTTTTCTGACACGACTGCATTCGGGTAGCTCCTGCTCAGCACTCGTTGACGAACGTCCACCCTTATTCCAGGGGGGAGAAGACTGATCCTAGTGGTGTTCTAGAAACACACAAACACGACAAGTCCTCTCCGGCCGCACATCCGAAGGGACCCTGTGGTCATGGGTACGGCCAACTCGTAACCGTTTACCTTTCCTTTGGCCCTCGGCTGCATGCTGTACCCTACCAGCCATCTCACGTCGTGTCCCATGGTTCCCGTACGTTACCCCTGAACGGGCAGGACAGGAACGCGGTGGAAGGTATTGAACCCTCCCCCACGGCTTCCCTGCAGCGATTTGATTCTCCTCGGAAAATGAAACAAAGACAAAAGGTCGAGACGGCTCTGCGGTAGCCTTCACGACCGTCTGGGAGTGCTGCCCTCTGTTAAACTTTCCAGATCCGGGGGGCATATGACGTCCGGCCTCCCTACAAAGTGGGCACGACCAAAGAGCTGCAAGTAACGCATCGCCTAATAGATTCGCAAACGATAGACGTAACGAACGAAGAAACCGCCTGTCAGGCAGAACGCCCGCCTTGATGCGCAGGGAATGTGAGGTATTCCGGTTCATGGAGGGGAAGGGGGGGCTGCGGGCCCTAACACGGGGTCATCTCGGGCGCTCACAGGAACGATTCCCAAGGACCAAACCATGATTTTTTCGAACGGCCGCCGCCTCGTCTGCTAGCGAGAGTCACCCTGCGGGGCCTCGTCGTTGGGTGTCGGCGTATCGCGGTGCACGTCGTTGGGGCTTCGCACTCTGCGAGGGCGTGCCTGTTCGTTGCCGCTCTACCTCCCTTGCCGCCGTTTACTTGGCTTCGTCCCGTTTTAGCATTTGCTTTCGTGGATGTCATGCCAAGTACCTACCTAGTTAGAGTAACGGGCAACATGTGTAGACGAATGGGGTCACGTTCCGAGTAGGGCTGGCTTTCACCACGTCGGTTCGGACGGAGCCAGGTCCAGAGGGCGGGCACTCGCACATTGCGACAGCCAGAGAGTCGCCCGAGCAGCATTACAACGTGATTTTCACTAGCTTCGGTGGATTTTTCGTGTTTAACAGCACCGGGGCTGGAGATGTACGGCGATCCAAGCATCCCTTGATACCCATCCCAGGACGCCTCACCCGCGAGGGGACGAGGGCCAAGGTATCGGTGGCGTCGCCAAGCTCCTCCTCCAGTTGGGCCAGGCGTGGTTCGTATTCAAAAAGAGAATGGGCATGGAGTCACTAAACTTCCTTGAGATGCTTTGTGGAGATAACATGTCGCAGATGTCCCCGTTTACCAGATGACGACGTCGGTTTTAGCAACTGACTCCCTAATATTCGTTGCGTTTCCAACATGGAAACCTTCCCTTCCGTACTCAATACTCGGTCCTAATACCGTTTCTACTTCTTGTTCTTTCGGGACCTCAAAACAGACGCGCGACCATGGGTTAGGATCGGAATCCTCACAGCAGCCGCGCCAGAATCGTGGTGCAGAGCTAAGCTTTACCGCGATGCAGGTATCCCAACCGCCTCAAACCACGAACAAAGACGTCCTTATCATGACGAGATGAACGGTGCTAATATATCCACAGCCCTGCCCATCGTGTCGTCAATCCGGAGGGGAGCGCGGGCACGGCGGCCGCCCGCCCGCCCGCTTATCAGCCCGCTCGACTCATTCAAATTACCCCCCTGATAAGCCCACCCGTCACCCTCACGGGCAGGTGAAAAAGTTTTTTTTCGCTGGGGGTGATATCACACACACTATGGATGTTTTTCTGGTTCCCGTCTCTTTCAAAACGTCGCCTGAGCTTAGACGCGGCCAGCCCCCTCTGGTATCGGACGTGGTCTCGCCCCCGTCCTCCTCCCCCGCGCTCGGCAAGAAAGGGCGGAGCGACTCAGCACTCGAACATTGTAGGAATATCGATCCCACCAGCGATATCGGCAGGCCCAATCCCGTTAGAGAAAGCTATTCATGATGTCCTCTGGCCATGTTACCCGTTCCTGTCCCAGCTCGTCCGGCCCGAATCCCGAGTCTCGAGTGGGACACAGCAACAACCAATGACGATAAGCCACTGCGTTGACAGGACCGTCAGCTTCACAATGCCCCGTGATCCTCGGTATCAGGGACAAAGTATTACAAGATTATGCTTTATCTGAGAACCGCTGTGCTCCGACATTCGGCCATCCGTGAAATGTTGCGTTGGGGGTTGTGTACACGATAGCAGATATACTGGGAATGTCTACCGCAAGCCGTGATCGTGGCTTCAGAGTATCGTTCGACACAACGGCCGCGGTTCAAACTGGGGCTTCGGATACACTGTACACACGTGATATCATTTGGACATCGGTCTGCTGACCTTCATATGGAGAGAGGTAATGACTGGGGGGGGGG